>SNQJ01S0136405.1:23747-46100 GCA_010110895.2 Picea sitchensis
CGTGGAAGAGTGTACATACTTCTGGGGTGTAAATACTTCATGGGGTATAAACATGGCTGAAAGTAAAAGACCTCTAAATCAGGAAGATAATCAGGCTCCACAACCAACACTCCTATGAATCATGCTCACATTCTCGATTTTCCAAATCGAATGCCTCATATAGATTGGCAGGCATATTTTCCAAAATTCAGAGATGACAAAGGAGACAATGATGCTTTACACTTGATTAAATTTCACATGCATGTGCATAATCGAAGGGTTCAATTTCATGAAGACTGTCTGATAAAGATGTTCATGGCCACCTTGGAGGGAAAGACAAAACAATGGTATGAAAATTTATCGTTTTCAAGTCTTTATTCATCACAATATTTTCATACAACATTTTATGAGCATTATAAAGAATCCTATTCATCTTTGTTGTTGGTTCAAAATTGTTGTGATCATTTTGAAAATTTCATTGAAAATTTGGAAAAAAATTATGGCGATGAAGAGTTCATGGATGAAGAAATATTGGAAGCTTTGTACAAAAACCCTTGTCATCACCAAGAAAAAATGGTAGCTTCTCTCTTAGATGAAAATGAAACCAAGCAAGATTTTAATAATGACATCCATATTCCTATGCCTGAATTTGATGAAAGTCTGCAACAGGCTTGTCGGTTTTTGTGTGACCAAGAGAGAGATCAATATAGTCTGTCAAATGGATCTTTAGTCCTTTCATTATCTGAAGTTGTATGTACTGAAAAATTAGACTCAAAACCAATTGATGACATAGAGTTTTAGGAAGACAATGAAGAAGTAGTTGTTTTCTATGATTTCTGTGAAAACCATAGTTTTGAATTTACATGCCTAGGAACTCTAAGCAGTGAAACAATTCATGATCAGTTGCAAGAAGAAAATGTGCATAGAGATGTTTTTCTTGATTC
Organism: Picea sitchensis; assembly: GCA_010110895.2. Lineage (NCBI taxonomy): Eukaryota > Viridiplantae > Streptophyta > Pinopsida > Pinales > Pinaceae > Picea > Picea sitchensis. The sequence continues at coordinate 24,671 of SNQJ01S0136405.1, forward strand.
TTCTGAAAATCAAAATGGCATACATGAAGAGCCAATGGTTACACATGACAACTATGATTTAAAATTTCAGGAAAGAAACAAAACCGTATATGATACTTTTCAATCTGAGATAAAGACAATGAATTTTTTTTTGTTTTCTTTGATTCCTTTGTAAATCAAGATTGTTGTTCTCTTGAATCAAATGAAGAAGGACCTCTGGATATTCATCAAACACATATAATTTCTCTTTCATTTGAATATATACGAGAGCATACACAGTCCTATCTTGCTATAGATGATGAGAAATATGAACAAATGGATCCGTTGCATTTTGAAAATGAGTTGAAGATGGATGAAATAGAACATAAACCATCATTTAATCGTAAGGGATATTCTTGTCCTTTTGTTGATTTTCAAGACCCTTTTGCAAGTCTGTTGCAATCATCAGGGAAAATGATTCTTATAGATTATTTTACCGTTTTATTAAAGTCATCAGGAAAGATGGATTTTGTTGTATTCATGGACCATGGGTATCAATTTCAGCTAGGGTTTGAGTTGTCATTTTCTATGTTTTTATGTCTTCTTGGAAACGACGAATGCATGCTTCAATCAAGTATCTAATTGCTTGATTGGTTGCATTGGAATTATTGTATCACTTGATCCATTGTTATTTTAGTATCTTAGAGTAGGTAAGTGTGATGAATAAGCTTAGCACTCTAAGCATCTTTTCAGCAGTAAGTTTTTAGTTCAAATTCCAGTGTACAGTTTGGGTTGCAGTTTGGTTTCAGTTGGAGAAGTATACAAGTCAGTTTATAGGTTGGGAAAAACCCAATGGATGAAGGAATCTGGTCAACGAATTCTTTTTTGCCTCATAGGGAGGACAACATCCCCATTGGAGCCAATGTTAGTGTCCTATAATTTGCTCAAGGGTCAAAGTCTGAATCAAGTATTTGACATATATTAGGATATTGAACAAAATGGTGTTTGAAAGGGAAATGAAGTGGTCCTAGGGATTATTATCATCATATCAAGTGTTAAACTATCAATCATTGACCTTCATCCATCAATCAAATCCAAACAATAGAAGAAAATGTCCAAAGGAAACTCGTTGTGCAAGTTAATTGTGCAAGTTATGGAAATGACTATTTTTTAATTCAACTTAAAACTCATTTTATGACCACATGGAAAGGAATATTTGAAAACTGAAAGAGGATTTTGTCAAGAACGAGTACCTCCACAAAATCTCTCTCAGTTTCTTCACAATTGTCATGGTTTGGAATATTAGAATGGATCTTTACAGCCTATTTTTTAGATTTAAACATTTAATGATTTCTTGTTTTATTCATTATCTTTGGGCACAGATCTTGAGAATATGGAGAGGAATTTTAGAAAATTGAAAGAGGATTTTGTCAAGAAAGATTCCATTCACAAAAACCTCTATCATTTTATTCACAGGTGTCATGGTTTGAAATCTTATAATGGATATTTACAGCCTATTTTCCAGAAAATTGATTCCTATTTCCTAGCAAACAGTTCTAAACGTGTTGCTATAATTTTGTAACTAGATCCAACTTTGGGAAGGAGTTGAGATCGAACTCCTCAGCTTGTGGAAGAATATTTTCTATATATATTTGTAATTTTTATTGACTAAAGGGGTTGAAAAAAATCATAGAAGACACATCTCTTTGAGCACTTGTGTAATTTTGAGTTTTAATGGAATATCAGTCAAAAGTCCAGAATTACTCTTACCAAAAATTCTTGTGTGGAAGGTTTTGAGTTTTGTGTCCTCTTTATATTTATTTATATTTTTTATCTCATTTTTCTCCATTTGATGTTAAATTTCTTCAGTATTTAGCATCAATTTTCTGATTACAGAATTCATTTGCTATGCTCCGTTTTCATTTTTGTTGAGTACTTTCATATGTTTTCCTCTTAAATGATTTGGAATTCATCCTATGATTGATGCTCCAAAGTCATTTGGTTCTATATTTTTGTCCCTCACCCATACTACAACAATTTTAATAACTCAAAACATATACTATCTTGCCTCTGCTTCCTTGAGAATTCCACCACCAGTCACTGATAGTTCCCATTACCTTAAAATAGACTCCATGCCCAATGGATTATTTTTCACCTTTGCCATCCACCACATCTTAAAACCTTATTTCTATTTCAGATCTAGCCACTGATCCTAATTTACATTGAGAGATCCCTCTCTAGTTTGGAAAGGCCAAATTCCAAGCCCAAAGTGGTATGTGGTTACCTCTGTGGTTTCCTTCCCGCATCCAAGGGAAGTTACGGAGTTTCCCTTTACCGATTCCTACCCATCCTTCAGAGAGCATTTTCATGGAATTGTTTAGTGGTTTTCCAATGATTATTCGATATCATGATTTCATTTTTGTGGTTGTTGAATGATCTAGTAAAATGGGCAAGTTCATTCATTTTCACAAAACCATTTCTACTAGTGACCATGGGGGTGTCACCTTGTTGACCAATATCTTATCACATTCATTCATAAAGGGGGTTTTTTAATTGTAAAAAATAAATTCAATGTATTGTAGGTATTGGGGAAGGGGGATGTGGGGTTTCAAGGGGTTTATAAGTATTTGGGAGTATAAAAAGGGGTATCTAGTGAAAATAGGGTTTTCTTTTATTGCAAATATGTATTGGGAGGGGGGTTCAACAAAAGTATTTTAGGAGATATTTACCAATATATAATGAAATTAGGGGTATTCTTCAATATCCCATGAATGAAGGTGCTTTGTCAGAGGTTCACTGAGTGAATACCCCATGTTACTGACTTAGCGCAACTATTCTTTGGCTATGTTTGGTGATTCTTTATTTTTTACATTGTTTTTTCCACCAATATTGTGTATGATTACAACTCACATTTTGTGAACCATTTTTTACATTCCGTTAGGAAAATATTAGGAACTTTTCTTAATTTTTCCACTATCTTTCATCCACACACTGATGGTCAAACCATAGTGGTTAACCATACCTTGGTCCAAAGTCTTTGAATTTATCATCATTCTTCTCCTACCAAGTGGGATTTGAGTCTTACCCAGATTGAGCATGCATATAACTAAGCTATTCACTCCTCCACAAGTCATTCTCTCTTTGAGGTCTATCTTGGTTTTAAGCCTTTGGTTCTCCTCCACAATTTTTTGTTCAACACTTGCACTATCTCCAAGACAAATTCATCTAGATTCTTTAGAAGGATAAAGAAAAACATAATCAACTCATGTATCACCATCGTGTACATCACCATTTTCAAGTTGGTGACAAAGTGTGGCTACACTTTTACAAATATCGATTTCAAGACAAAACATACAATGAGGTTAAAACCATTTGGTATGGAACCTACTCCATCATTCAACCGGTGTTTGAGAATGCTTTTCTCCTTGATATTTCAGCTCAATTAGGAATCCATGAGGTTGTCAATGTTGATTTTCTCAAACCATATCATGATTCAACATTAAAGACAAAGATCCTAATCATTCATCCTGTGAATATTGTTCTATTATTTCAATTATCGCTTGTTGCAGATCAAATTTTTGACACGATGACTCACTAGGTTCATCAAGGATCCACTACTTCCTACCTTGTTGATCAACAAGGTTAGCTACCACATCAAGCTTGTTGGATTTCTCAACACCAAATGCAACACTTTCCCTTTTCTGAAAGCATTAGAGGCTAATGCTTTTGTTGTTGGGAGGAATGATAGGGATTCTTAGCATATATTAGCATGTTTTTATTATTATTTGTGTTGTGTGAAAATAGGTGATCCAAAATTGGATCCAAGAGTCAGATAGGGCTCAGAAAGGCCTAAAAATAAAGGTTCTCATAATATATTCAAAACAAACGTGTATGTAGGCCTCGTCGATACGAACCCAACACAACTTGAACGGGCTCAAACAGACATCGTATGCTCCAGATATCACGATCTTCTCCAGATATCACGATCTGCTCATTTGGACAAACAGGAAAAAAATGATGATTGTACAGTTCGTACAGTCTGTACAGTTCCATGTGGCAGCTGACTGTACAGGTCGTATGACCGTAAAGATGATGTGGCAAGGCACATTGGATGTTGATGTGGCAGCCTATGGAGGTGACATGTGGCAACTGACCGTACAGTGACGTGGAAGGTATACGTGAACCAATCAGGGAGTGACACGTGTTACCACTACAAGGGTGACACATGGCACATCCATACGTCACTTACGTGGCACATTCGTATGGCTGATGTGGAAATTTCGTATAGTCCGTACGACACATAWTGTTGACATGGCAGGTACAGTGGTGCTGACAGGTGTTGACAGGTGGATCGGTGATCGCTTTCCACGTGGCACCCATTCGTTGGTTAATGTTGTTGCAAAAGTTATATGACTCCCGGTGAGTTGACCGCGTGACCTCTGACCACGCTAAGGTTTTGGTAGGGTCGAGCTAGTCGGCCTGCCTGTAGGTGTTCCTTGTAAGATATGGTTGTAAATTTATATTTAAGTTGAATTGTAATGACCGTTGGGAGAATTTAGGGTTGGGGCCTATCCCCAGCCCCGAAGCACTCCATACAACCATGTCATGTAACTGTATCCTATATTGTTTGTGCACGGATGGTTGTGGATCTAGCCTCTGGTTTCGGCATTGTTGCATGCAGCCAGACCTTCCACTGTGTTGGCGAGATTTGATATGGATGTAGCCCCGGATCTCGGTCTTGTGGATGCACTCAGCATATGACCCATTTCATTTGGAGGTTAGCATGGAGAGATATGGATAGCGCTCGGTCGGCCAGGCTATCCTGCCGACCAAGGAGCTAGTCCAGGAGCTAATAACCGAGGAGCCTAACTATATTAGACCGCATGGAGCCAGGGGTGTGGGCACATGGCCACACACGGGACCAAGACCAAGAACAGTTAAGGGGCCAGCGTGCTAAGGACCAACGCTAGGCCACATGGTGGGCTCCAATATGACCAGGAGAAATAAATAAGGGGGTTTCACCCTTGATTTTTGTATTAAGTGGGTTTTAACTTTATATTATAATTTTTAAATGGATTTTCAGCCAAATTTGGGAGATATTATCCATTTTTTGAGGATCTTGGGCCCTTTTTGAGGCAAGATCTTGGGTGGAAGTTGGGAGATGGTTACCAACATCAGGCCTATATAAACCAAAGGCTCTTGAATCCAAGAGAGGGGAGTTCAGAGCATGTATATGATGAATATTTTCCAATCTAAAGCCATTTTTATGCAGGGAAGTTGTTGAGGAGAGCACCTTTGCGAGTCATTTCTGGGAGCTCTGGTCATCCGATTTCAGTGTCGTTAGTTTTGTTGGGTTCCAGAGATCTAGTAGAACAAGACCAGATCAATTTGTAACTTTTGTGACACAACTTTGATGTACTTTTAAACCTTCGAACAGAAATAAGAAAGACTCACCCGCTAAGACAAAGGCCCAAATACGTAGGCGAGATTGCCAAACTCCGTTATCACTTTGGTGTTTTATGGTTTATTGTTCTCATGCTTATGTTCAATGTTGTACATTGTTTTATGGCTATCATGTTTACTTTATAATTCTTCCTCTTTCATTCAACTACCTAAATGTTTAATTAACACACACATAATAACTCAACCATTGTCGTTTAAAATATCTTTTCGGATCAAGTGGTATCAGAGCTAGTTGACGTTTGGATTTGAGTTTTGCATGATTACCAGGGAAAAGCTACATCATCGTGAAGGCGAGCTTGTTGAAGAGAATCCATTGATTGGATTGAGAAATAGAACTTCTCAAAGCAATAAGATGGCATCGAAAGAGGGACTTTCTCAGGATGAGAAAGAGTTTCGAAAAACTTTCTTCACCATGTCAGAGATGTTGAAGGTTTTGTATGAGGATTACTTGGAATGGAAGAGACCGAATCTGGGTGAATCTTCAAAGGGGAAAAGTGAATAAGGAGAGGATCCTTTTCAAATTCCTCCTTAACCTCCATATTCACCTCCTTCTTCCCCTTCTTCATCAAGTTCAAGTTCTAAAAGCACTACAAAGAAACATGTCCATAAACATAAACAAGAAATGCCTTTATTAAAACTTGATGTGAAATTTGAATTACCTATGTATGATGGTGAAGTCAATGTAGAGAGACTTGATAATTGGGTCAAACAGATGGAGGTTTATTGCAATGTTCAACAGATCAAGGATGAGACAAATCAGATCAAGTTGGCATCACTCAGACTTGTAGGCACAACACTCATCTAGTAGAAAAGCAAGTTGCAAAATGGCATGCAACAAGTGGGTAATGTATTTCCATCATGGCAAAGTTTTATTTCTGCACTTAGAAAGAAATTCTATCCTTTGGGTTATAAAGAGAAAGCGTTAATTGAATGGCAAGATCTTAAACTAACAAAAGGACAAACAGTGCAAGAATACATAGATGGATTTCGTAAAATGGAATTGTTGTTAGATATTCTTTTACATACCCAAGAAACTCTTATGAAGTATATAGGAGGTTTACCTGCACATATTCGAAATATTGTATTCATGTTTGGACCTACTAACCTTGATGAGGTTTTTGTTCAACCTACATATATTGAAGAAGGGAAAATAGGGGTTGGTGTATCAGGGGAATCGTCTTCAAGGAAAGAGAACAAAAGGAAGTGGAATGGCAAAATGGAAAACTTAGTGGCAAGAAAGGAAGAGAAGTCGTCTTGCAAGAATTGCAAGAAAGAGGGGCATGATGAGGACTGTTGTTGGCAATTGCATCCTGAGAAGAGACCAAAGTGGTTCAATGAAAAGAAAGGGAGGAAAACAGTTGCAACAAAAACATGACCAATAGACTTGGGATCAGATTCAGGTGATGAATCTAAAGTCTCATTGGTTGGTATGACAGGTAAAATTGGTGATGGAATTGATGCTAGAAGTAAATTGTTTCACATAAGGTTCATAATGCGACATACTAAGGTCGACAAATTGATAGACAGTGGATCTAAATCTAACTTAATTTCATAAGAATTGGTTAAGCAATTGGGATTAAAAACACAAATGCATCATAAGCCTTACACACTAAAATGGATAAACAACAATCATCAATTGCACATAACAAAGCAGTGCACATTAAAATTTTCAATTTCATCTAAGTTTGTGGATGAGGTAACATGTGATGTAGTGCCACTCGGTGAATGTGGAATAGTCTTAGGCAGTCCTTACTTGTATGATCGTAAAGCAATCTTCTACAGGGAAAAGAATAAATATCACTTAATCAAAGCAGGTCAAGAATATGTGGTTCATGCTCATAATCTAAAGGCAAATCAAACTCTTCAAACTATGGAACAATTAAGAAAGGAAGTGATGCAGGAGCATCACTCTAGCCATACATGCGCCAACCAGCCAGCCCACTCAGCGCATTCAAAGAGTGCATTCAACGAAGAGAGGCGCTAGTCCTCTCACATTTTGAATTTGAAATTGTATTAAATGTATGTAAGGTTGGTAGAGCCAAAGTCATGCCTTTGAGTAGGCATTAGGTAGAAGTAACCTTTAATGGTTGTAAGGTTGGATCTAGCTCTGATCTGGACTAGACAGCCCATTCAATGTAAAGTTAATGTAGTTGAATAGAGTAGGTGAGATGGAGGGAAGAGCTCGAAGATCCCTCTCATGTAAAATATCTTGGATCTTATTTTGAAAAAAAGTAGTTAGGAGAGCTCTGTGTGAGAGTCTGTGAGAGTAGCGCAGATAGAGAAGAGAGGAGAGCCAAGACTCTGTTGCAGACTGAGATCAACCCACATTGTAAAGAGGCATTTCTTGATTAATACAAACAGAAGCAGTTTTTCCTGCATGATATTCTGTGTGTGATGAATGTCTTTATGTGTTGATGATATGTTGTAGATGTATGTTGTAGATGTGAATTTGTAGGTTACAAGTAGAAGCATTTGTCTGTTGAGTTCTTTGATATTCAGGTCTAGGTTCTTTGAGGCTTCATGCATGAGTGCATGAAAGAACACTGCGGGTTCTGAAAGCCAGTGCAAGGAGTGCACTTCTGAATTCTATGGATTCAGACAAAGACATGCCAGGAGGGCATACCAGCTGAAGTCATTGGCTCAAGGAGGAAACCTCACAATTGTTGAACACCTTGGAGGAGGAACTGTGTAGAGGAGGACACAGTAGAAGACATAATCACTTAGGGTTTCTGTAGAGCTCTGTCAGGAGGGCATTGAGCACATGCACATAGTACAGAGGAGAACTCCATTGTGGGTTCAAGGAGAAATTAGAATCACTGAGGATTCTGGAAGCTCTGTCAGGAGGGCATTGAGCGGGTATTAGAGTGCACAGGAGAACTCTATCTTGAGTTCAGAAAGAAGACATAATTGTTGAACATTCTATAGAGCTCTTCCAGGAGGGCATTGAGTGAGTGAAATAGTGCACAGAAGAACTCTTTTGAGTTCAAACAGAAGAGAAGCATCCAAGGGAGAATACCTTCACAGGGTTACTGAACACCCTACAGGCTCAGCAAGGAGTGCTTCAACAGGAAGTTTCCAGAGGGCATTTCCATCCTTTCAAGGAGAGAAAGGGATAGAGACTTTAGAAGTCTAAGCAACAAAGAAGCTCAATACAGATAACACCTTCGTGTGTGCAGGGACCCTACAAGGAGTGCAGAGGTCGAAGAATCCTTTAAGGATTCAAGGAAGACAAAGATCAGGAGAAACAGTGCCTTTGTGCATAGAGCAATAGCTGCAAGGAGTGCAGGAAGTCAGGGAAACCCTTCAAGGTTTCATAGTCCTAAAGCTCAGGAGGGAAAGCGTCTTCAAGAACGCAGGCGATACCAAGCATACAGGGTTCGTAGAGAAACAAAGGTAGAGACCTTTGATACTTTGGAAATATTCCAAGGAGGAGGAAGAAGCGAAAGCTCGGGAGGGAGCTACAGTTGTCATTGATTTGGAGATCTGGGCATCACAGGAGAGCGTAGTGGAAGAGAGAGATCTGGGCCGTCAGATCTAGAACAGATAGTCGATAACCATCCGATCTAGGAGGAGTTGCACGAGATTTAATCTCGTATGTGCAGAGGAGAGGAACCACGAAATCCCGAAAGGATCAAGACCATCCATCGTTGAAGAGGACGTGTGGCAGTAATCTGCGGACCCATCAGGGTTTCGGATATCGAGAGCCTGAGAGGTAAGAGTCGGGAGGGAGGAAGTCTCGACTCACGAAGTCCCGAAGACAACAGAGCCATCCATATAGGAGGATGCGTGTCACGAGATCCTTGTATCTCAAGGATTCAACATCAGAGAGCGGAATAGGGAAGTCTTTTGACTTCGCGACTTGCGAAGTCTCGAAGGAATTAGGACAGTCCATTTTGGAGGACAGGTGGCAGAGATCTGGGTCATATCGCGGATTCGAGTATCATGAGCTGGGAGGCAGAGGCGTTTTCTCTACAGAGTTCCAAGTTGCAAGATCGCGATGCGATCTGAACCATTGATCGAGGAGGAAGGAGAGCCATGAGATCTGGCGTCTTGATACATCACATATCGGAGGTTCGGGGTTTGGAGGAACTTCCTTTCGACCGTAGAAGTTGCGAAGTGTTGAGTGCCAAGGGCTCAGGCGAACATACGTCATGTCCATCAGGTGGGGACCGTGTGGTTGACAGGTGGATACTCGTCACCTGGGAAGGAGTCAACATCCTGTTGACTTATCGCACTTCAGAGATTCACTAGAGGAGAGCACGAGAGCTCGACACGCCAACTTGCGAGATTGCGAGTTGCGAGAAGTTTGAAAAGGAAGTCAACCCATCGCTAACTTATTGCATCTCATGGATTCACGAAAGAGGAGCAGGAAGGTTCAACACTCCAACTCGCGAAGCTGCGAAGTTGCGAGAGGTGCTAGTTGTTATCCCTAGTCATTGGTTGCTGGTAGAAGCTAGCAAGAAGGGGCTATACCCGTATTTTCATCTCGGGTATCGGGAGGTTGGAAAAGAAGAGTCGAGGTTCTTCGACTCACGAACTCGCGAATTGCGAGTTGCGAAAGGCGCTTGTGCCAAGGCCAGTTGTGGTCACGTGAGGGTGAAGCTCGTGCCTAGTGCTTGTTCACACAGGTGGAGTTTCCGAAGGACCTGTGGATTCGTTGAAGGTTCCAGAGGGAATCAAAGGAGCCACTTTGGCTCAAGGAGATTTGAATGATCCTGTGAGTAGATCTCGGCCCGAGGGTCGGGTCATCTGCATCGGGAAGCTCAAACAAGAAACACACCTATAATTGTTTCAAATCAAGTAATCAATCTTAAGAAAGAATGGGAGATGATTGTAGAATGGAAAATCAATCACACTTTGCTTCAAGATAAGCTAATGTCGTGCAAATATTACAAGCATATCAGTTCATTTGCAGTCATATCTTTGATGCTGTCATTAGTAATGTTGTCTACATGGATGATAATGGCTTAAGTAATATGTGACAGGGTACAAATGGCTAACAATATGTTGTCAGTTATCATGATTTTTTTATAGTTGATCTTGATGAGACAGGTGCAAAAGACATAATTTAAAGATAGGGAACAAGTCAATTGGTCTATCCCGAACTTGATGACTGGTCAATAACCTTTTGGGGACCAAAAGGTCTTTAATGGGGAGGTGTGATCCAGAATTGGATCCAGGAGCCAGATAGGGCTCAGAAAGGCCTAAAAATCAAAGTTATCAGAATGGCTTCAAAATGGACATGTGCATAGGCCTCGTCTATGAACCCAACACAACTTGAACGACCTCAAACAGACGTTGTATTCTCCATATATTTCGATCTGTTCATTTGGACAAACAGGCAAAAAAATGATGATTGTACAGTCCATACAGTCTGTACAGTGCCACGTGGCAGCTGACTGTATAGGCTATATGGCCGTACAACTGACGTGGAAAGGCACATTGGATGTTGACATGGAATCCTCTGGAGGTGAAACATGGCAGTTGACCATACAGTGATGTGGACAGGTTGTTGATGTGGCAAGTATACGTGAACTAATCAAGGAGTGACACATGTCACCAATGCAAGGGTGACAAGTGGCACATCTGTACAACTCTTATGTGGCACATCCGTACAGATGATGTGGAAAGTCCGTACAGTCCGTACAACAGGTTGCGCTGATGTGGCAAGTACAGTGGCGCTGACAGCTATTGACAGGTGGACCAGTGATCGCTTGCCACGTGGCACCCATTCGTTGGTTAATGTTGTTGCAAAAGCTATATGACTCTCGGGGAGTCGACCGCGTGACCTCTGACCGCGCTAAGGGTTTGGAAGGGCCAATCTGGATATCCCTCCTTTAGGTGTTCCTTGTAAGACATGGTTGTAAACTTACATTTAAATTGAAGTGTAATGATCGTTGGGAGAATTTAGGGTTGGGGCCTAGCCCTAGCCCTAGAGCACTCCATACAACCCTGTCATGTAAATGTATCCTATATTGTTTGCGCATAGATGGTTGAGGATCCAACCTTCAATTTCGACATTGCTGCATGCAACTAGACCTTCTACTGTGTTGGTGGGATTTGATATGGATGTAGCCCCGGATCTCGGTCCTATGGATGTACTCAACATATGCCCATTTCATTTGGAGGTTAGCACTAAGAGATATGGATAGCACCCGATCGGTCGGGCTAGCCCACCGACCAAGGTGCTAGTCCAAGAGATAATAACCAAGAATCCTAACTATATTAGAGCACATGGAGCCAGGGGTGTGGGCACATGGCCACACACGGGACCAGGACCCAGAACAGTTAAGGGGCCAACACGCTAAGGACCAACGCTAGGCCACATGGAGAGCTCCAATATGAACAAGAGCACGAAAGAAGGAGGTTGCACCCTTGATTTTTGTATTAAGTGGGTTTTAACTTTATATTATAATGTTTAAATAGATTTTCAGCCAGATTTGGGAGATATTATCCATTTTTTGAGGATCTTGGCCCCTTTTTGAGGCCAGATCTTGAGGAGAAGTTGGGAGATGGTTAACAACTTCAAGCATATATAAACCAGGGGCTCTTGAAGCCAAGAGAGGGGGGTTCAGAGTAGGTTTATGCTGAATATTTTCCAAGCCAAAGCCAATTTTATGTAGGGAAGTTGTTGAGGAGAGCACCTTTGCGGGCCATTTCTGGGAGCTCCGGTTATCCGATTTAAGTGTCGTCAGTTTTGTTGGGTTATAGAGATCTGGTAGAACAAGACCAGATCAGTTTGTAACTTTTTTGGCACTGATGTGATGTACTTTTAAAGCTTCGAACATAAATAAGAAAGCCTCACCCACTGAGACAAAGGCCCGAAGACATAGGAGAGATTATCGAACTTCGTTATCACTTTGGTGTTTTATTGTTTGTTGTTCTCATGCTTATGTTCAGTTATGTACATTGTTTTATGGCTGTCATGTTTACTTTATAATCATTCATCTTTCATTCAGCTTCCTAAATGGCTAATTAACACATGCATAATAACTCAACCATTATCGTTTAAAAGATCTTTTCAGATCAATAGGATGGAATCATTAATATTTTGGTTTCTTGTGGTGTTTCCACTTGGTTTTCCTATTATTGTGGGTATTTTAAATCTTATCTCTAACTATATCTCTCACTGTAATTAGTTGTTAATTTTTAATAGCTTGTTGAGATACATGCTAGGAAAAGCATGTTTGTTTTTTTGATGTAAAACTCTTCAATTTTATGATTTCCTAATGAAAATTAGTCAGAGTTTTTCCATTCACACTTTGGTGTAGAACTCTACTAGAGTGGTTTCAATCCACATTAAAGACATTTGTAATCCCCGGTCCTCAATGGGAAGTGGGTCTTCATTGATCCAAAGGATAAATGGGTTTGTATACTTCATAATGTTTGTGTAATAACCCTCATTACTGCTGATATGATTTTTGGTTTACTATTGTTATGTTTTTGTAATTATGTGGTTGAGGACTTTCGTCAAAAAAATTTCCAACAAACTCAGACCCCACCGTAAAGCCCTTTTTTCTACAGTTGTTATGTTTTGTGTTTGCTGATTTGTTTTATTGATGTGTTTTACAATGAATAAACAAGGGTTTGGGTCCCAAATAGAATGTGTATAATGCATACAAATTATAACAACAAGATTGCACTTAAAATAACTTAGACAAACAACAAGATAAACGCCAAAATCTGATATGATTTTATTAATATATGACATGTTACATGTGCTAAACAAAATAGAGGTTCAGATTGACCTCACAAGAAGAATATGATCCCCATAAAAAATAAAAATAAAAGGTCTCCACAAGTAGAGTGTGCCCCTGCTTCCAATAACTCAGCCTCCTCACACTAGAAATTCAGCCCCTCTAAGGAAATACAACCCTCATAAGAATAAATTCATCCCAACAATGAAAGTGCAGCCTCTCTATCAATAGAAATCGACCTAAACAGTTAGAACTCAACCTCTCTAATGAAGTATGGCCTCCCAAGGAAGAACACGACCCTCCACAAGAGAAATATGACACCCCTCTAAGGTATACACCCTCCTTTGCAAGAAATCTAGATCTCCACAAGAGGAAATACAACATGCTCAAAGAAACTCGACATCCCTATTAGAGAACTTGGCCTCCACAAAACCCAATCCACTAGAAATGAGAAATTAGCTTCCTCCAGAAGAAAAGATGGTCTCTACAAACCCTAATCTGATGCCAAAGATAAATAGATCTCTTCAACAATGGAATCCAAGTGGAAAACTTGAATAGTATTCTCCACTAAATTAGCTAGGGTGGAACCTTTCACCACCAAAACCAATTCTCTGCAAGGGTTTTGCTACAAAACCCTCACAAGCCATAATAACTCTTTCCAAATAGATTTTAGGAAAATATCATTAACGTAATGAGAAAAATGATCCCCCATCTCTATTTTATCCTTCTCACCTTTTTTTTAATCCTTTTACCTTCTTTCTAACCCTTTTACTTTTTTACCTTCACTTAAAAAATTTAGTGACTTTAAAAGGTTTTATTCATTTTATTCTCCAAGTCACTTTTTAATTACTCAATGTCATTTTATAATGTTGTTTTTTTCATCTAAATGACATCAAATAATTAATCTATTAATTCCATTTTTTAATTAACTATGGCCTATGGGAGTCATATAGACGACTAAGTCATCCTCCTAGAGCGATCATTTGGAAGGGGACATTACAGTCTTCCCTTCTCGATATTGCTTGTCCCCAAGCAACTGCAAATGAGGATGCTGCAAAATTTGATCTCCTTCCCATGTAGAATCCTCCACTAGAAAGTCTCTCCACCTGATCAAGAACTCTCTGATGACTCTACTCTTCAATCTCCTCTACCTGACATCCAAAATCTCCTCCGAGATTCCTCATCCAGTGGGGATAACTCTGCTAAAGTGGTCACCTGTTGTCCTACTATATTTTTTAGGCATGACACATGAAAAACATTGTGGATCTCGCTCCCCTCTAGCATCTCAAGCTCATAGGCTAGTTCCCCAACTCTTCATACTACCTTGTATGGACCATAAAATATGGGCTTCAATTTTTCTGCACCACTTTTCATCAACAAAGACTGTCTGTATGGATGTGACCTTATAAATACTTGTGCCTGTCTTCATATATCTTCTGTTGATTATGAGATGTATGTAAGTTTTCCTTAAGGGAATTAAGGATGTCCTGGTTTTCCTGTATCCAATCCTTGGCTTTGGGAGCCCTGCTATCCCCAAATGCCAAATCCACAAATGAAGGTGCATCATAGTTGTACAATGCTCTAAATCGATTCATACCAATGGAAATGTGGTAGGTAGTGTTATTGCAATACTCTCCTAGATGAAACCACTTAATACATGTCCTATGTTGTTCTGAAACATAGTTGCACAGATACCCCTTGATCCATTTTTTCACAATATCTATCTGACAATCCCTATGAGGGTGATAACTAGTGCTAGGACTCAACTCTGTGCCTACCAATATGAAAAACTCTTGCCAAAAAGTGTTGAGAAACATGTTGCCTTTGTCACTAACAATGTACCTAGGAAGTCCATGAATTCTAAACACCTCCCTAAAAAACAACTCTACCACCTGTTCTACGTTGTATTATGATGAATTAGCAAAGAAGTGTGCAAACTTGGTCAACCGATCAACCACTACATATATGCAATACCTTCCATGTACATTCGATAGACATGTGATAAATTCCATCGACGCACTCTCCCATTTCTGCTCTGGAATGGGTAGAGGCTATAATAATCTTGTTGGATGCATATGCTCTGACTTGTTCTATTGAAAAGTCATACACTCTCTCACATATTGCAACACATCATCTTTGATTCCCTTCGAGGAGAACCTCTCTTGTACCTTCCTGTAGATATTGAAATACCTAAGGTGCCCTACCAATGGTGTGTCATGAGAAGCCCTTAAGATCTTCTCCTTGAGTGTGGACACAAGAACTAGATATATCCCATCTTTGCAGAAAATGACATCATCTACCACCCTATACATATCATCCTATATTATTCCATCCATCAAATTGCACGCAAATTTATTCTTGGAATATTCCACTAAAAGGTGAGATTTACAATCAACTAAAATCTCCATGAGAGAACATGGTGTTGGTTTCCTGGAAAGGGCATCAACAACAACATTCTTCTTACCCTTCACATACTCAATGTCAAAGTCATATGAATGTATCTTGATGACCCATTTTTGCTGCCTCTCAATCAAATCTTTCTGCTCTAGGAAATACCTCAAACTATTGGGATCAGTCCTAACCACGAATCGGGCACCAACCAAATATTGCATAAACTTCACCAAATCATGCATGATGGCAAGCATCTCTTTGTCATAAATAGATTAGAGTTTCTCTGGGTCTCTGCGATTCCTACTCTCAAACGTTATTGGGTGTTTGTTCTACATCATAATGACCCCAATACCCTCATCCGATGCATCACACTCAAGTACAAAGAGCTGAGTGAAATCAGGAAGTGCTAACACTGGACAAGCTCTCATCACCTCCTTGAGCCTGTCAAATTCCTGTTGTGACTTCTTTGTCCACTTGAATGCCCCTTTCGTTGTAATATCTATCAATGGTGCACCCAACTGTGAAAAATCCCTTAATAATGCGTCTGTAGTAGCTACACATACCAAAGAATCCCCGCAACTTTGTAAGGGACCTAGGCGTGGGTCAGTCCAAATTGGCCCTGATCTTCTCTTAATGTACCTATACACCTTGCGCATTGATCACATGTCCCAAGTAAAGAATATTTGTCATGCCAAACTCACACTTTGAAACCTTGGCATATAACAACTGCTCCACCATAATGCCCAATATCTCATCCAAATGCCTCAAATGGTCCTCCCATGCCCTGTTATAAATAAGGAGGTCATCAAAGAATACCAACATGAACTTCCTCAACTGGTTGTTGAAGATGTGATTCATGCATGAATAAAAATTGGTCGGGGCGTTGGTCAATCCAAATGGAATGACCAAAAAATCATAATGCCCATAATGACACTTGAAAGCAGTTTTGTGAACATCCTTCTCTTGAACCCTAATATGATGGTAGCCCGATCAAAGATCAATATTCGAAAAGTACATTTCCCCATGAAACTCATCTAACAACTTGTCAATCCTAGGAATGGGGTACATGTTTTTAATTGTCTTTTTATTCAAGGCTCGATAATCAATACACATCCTCATAGTACCATCCTTTTTCTTGACCAAAACCCCTGATGAAGTGGATGAGCTAGAACTAGGCATGATATGTCTCATCTCCAACAACTCCTTTATTTATTTTTCTATCTCATCCTTAAACTTCTTTGAGTGCCTATATGGAGTGGTAATCATGAGTCTGGCCCCCTCCTCTAGCGCAATGATGTGCTCAAATCCTCTATTTGGAGGTCTCCTTGGTGGAAACTCCCCAAAAACTTGGTCATGTTTGCTCAACAATGTATAGATGTCTACATGATATTGTTGATTGTTGTCTGAAGGTTTCTAAGTAGTGATCAAACACTCTATTGCACAACTTACATCCCATGCCTGAATATACTCTCCATCTTCTTGGCTGAGACAATCCTAGGAGCACCACTGGACATGCCCCTCAAAACCACCTTCCTACCATCTGCTACCCTGAATTACAGCTCCATGGATTGGTAATCAATGCTAACGTTTTCCTAAGAGAACAATCCATTGGACACCCAATATGATATTAGTGTTTGGAAACTCAACTACATATAAGTAATTGGTCACCTTGTAGTTTCCCAACACTACATCCAACAGTAGAATCTTCTATGTACATGGCATACTACACCCACCAGATACCACTACATCAAACCCCTCAAATTCAACTGTATGAATTCCTCTCCTAGCCACCAAAGTTGCATCAATGAAGTTGTGGGTTTCCCCACCATCAATAAGAACCGTGACACGTTTTCCCTGTAATACCCCACATACCCTGAAGGTGTGAAATCTAGGAACACCTGACAGAGTGGAAATAGCCCCACTCTTGTCCTCGTGTAGTTGCTCATCAACTGGATTGTCATGCGCATTGTCACATGCTTTCCCTGCTTCCTCATTTCCATCACCATCTGAAAGTGCCTATATGTAGTGCACCTTACCCTTGCCAAAACACATGTGACTAGGTTCCCAAGGCTCCTTGTAGTTGAAACTGAGCTTCTTTCTTCTCAATTCCTTCTTATCATCATCATCCAATATATCTCTCTCGGTCCACTCCTTATAGAAGGGTTTATTGTCTTTGTTCTTATGAGGAATGAAAGGTTTAGGAGGAAATTTGTTTTTAGGAATTGCATGCTCGATGTCCCTTGTCCTAGTGATGGCATCCTGTAGAGATCCTGGTTTGAAGGCCTTAACCCACCCACACAGGGGTTCAGATAGTCCTTCAATGAAAAGAATAACCAACATGTGCTATATGCGAACAATTTTTCCTCAAACATCCTAAGGATTTATTGTCTTCTAGTGTGTTGGGCATGTATTATATTCTTTGGGCGGTTTTTCAACACATGGTTTTTGCCGATGGTTTCTATTTCCAGTTAAGGAATTAGGGTTGTTGACTAATACAGGTCATTGTGTTAGGGTTTTGGATGTCGTTGGCTCCTATATGTATATTGTATTGAAAACAATGTAACACTATGAAGGAATATAGAATATGTTGGTTTTCCCAGTTTGTGTTTCCAGGGGAAAAATCTCTATGTAATGTTTGTATTTGCCATTGTATCTTTTCTATTCTTTTACTGAATATTTGTTTGTAGTAAATATTGTACAAGGTTAAAATCTGCATAGTGGCCCTATTATCCCTTTTTTGTGGGATAACTAAGGATATCATATCTCGAGGCCCTCAGGTTGCATATATGGAGTATCGAGGGACTACATGACCAACAATATCCACTTGCACAGATGGAGACCCTTCTCACCACCATCGAGGTCAGGATTTTTAGATGGCATCCACCACACCAACTAGCTTCCGAGAGGCACTGTGCCTTTCTCCATGAGGTACAATTCAGGTATTATTGTGAGTGTCATTTCAATATTTGAAGCATTTTGAGTATGTTGTATCTTATAATGCTTTATATTTCATGACATATGCTTGGAAATTATGTCTTTTTCCCCGTTTCACTTTGGTGGTTGACATTGTTCCCTAGTAAGTGGTCTTCCTTAGGAATGGGTTTGCTACTAGGAACTCCCTTGAAGAGCCATCGTATCGTTCCCGACCATACTTACCACTTTCCATCACCTAAACCCCCCATTTCCTTGTCTCTTGAGATTTTAGGGTGTATTGACCCAAGAAGGGGTTGTCCCTCATTTCATGGGAAGAAGGGGATGAAGGCCCAAAGGAATTGCAGTGGTTAAAAATATAAAAGCCTATATATAAACCTTCCAGATGCTTCGCCCAGGGATCCCTCGAGAAAGTAATGAAACGCTTCTCTATAAGAAAAGGGGGACCCACAAGAATAAATGATAATTAATTCTTAGGGAGTTAGTTGGAGGATAGGAGGTCTCATCATGTGTCGACCTATCATGATCATGGGTATCTAGCATTACGAAGTTACCATGATCTAGTCACAAAGCCAGGGTAATGGCTCTCAATTGTATGGATGAGAGAAAGGGGGTCTCATCACAATTCAACCTTCTCATTTTCGCAAGGTGTTTGTGAGTGACATTGTCATTATTCGGACACCATTCTAGGACAGTGGCCTTCAAATTTCTCTTTAAAACATGAAAGAAACAAAGAATGGAAAGAGGATGGGCTTGGAAAAAGTTCATTGCAAACAAAGGTGCCACACACCCTCTACAAAGACACTCATGAATGAAAAACTATAACCCCTTGAATGTCATGAACCCCATGCCCAGTGAGTCTTGATCATTAACCACTTCATCTACCTCATACGACTTAGAGAAGGATCACTTGGGAAACACTCCTTGACCTAGGGAAAGATATACCCAATATGACACCTTGTCAATCCTCCCATATCCAAGCTTGGAAAGTTTCATAATGTCTTTGAGCACTTATTTATTTGACCAGGTAATCTTTGATGCACATGCTTAGGTGACTCATTTATTGATTTTATTTACTCACCATGATATTATGACTTGAGATCCTTGGAGGGTGTGCTTATTTGTCTTTGCGAGACCTAGTTGGGGGACAATTTCGGAAGAACAAGCCTAGCTTGGGCTTCCATGGGGTTTGAAGCCCACAGGTTGGATTCCAAGGGCCCACATGTTAAATGACGAAGATGAACCTTTGGAGGCCTAGAAGACAACCTAGAAGACATTACCTAGCCCTCACATGCCAAACATTTTTCTTAAGAGAGATAAAACGTCATCTTTGGAGACTTGATGCCACCTAAAGGGGCTAGGGTTTGGTGGTGAAGTTATTGCTCATTGACACATGGACATTTTGAAGGGAAGAAGGCTTTGACCATGAGGAGATGACTTAGATGATTGACATGTGGCCTTTGGAGGCCTAACTGTGCATCCCCAACTCTAACGACTTTCTCCTAGTGTAAAAACGTCTCCCGAAAGGGATGACGTCTTCTTACTTAAGGGTTTTCTTTTGTGCAAAAGTGAAATTTAAGTGAATTGTTTAATATTATTTTTTTGCAAGGGGTAAGATAAGGGTTGTAGACCCCTTATATTATGTTTTACCCTTGCTAATGGGGACAAACTATGTGAACGAAATTTTCTATAAATAGAGATCATAAGATGTCATTTTAAATCATAACTCTCCCATTTTGAGAAGTATTGGGCTGAAATTTTTGTTATCCTTTGCTATTTCTCTCTTGTGCCTTGTGTATATAAATTTTTTGGTTATTGTTTGGTGGAAGTGATGCGCTATCCTTGGAAGGCTCTTCTCTTTCTATTGTGGTGGTTTGTCTTAACATATTTCCTTGAATTGGTAAGAAAATCTACTTTATTTTATCATTTTTGTTTCAAGTCAAGGTTATTTTGCTAGAGATAGGTGGGAAGTATAAAGGCATACACCCCCACCTTAGTATCCATCATATTTTTGCGTAAGTATTGTTGATTTAACGAGGGTTTACTAAGAGAAGTATAAGTGCATACACCCTCTTAGTCTAGACCAGATTAGCTAGAGTGGATCTCTCACACCAAAACCAATCTACATTAGAGTTTACTTCAAACCCTCAAAGGCTCCAAGAGATTTACAAGTCAATTAAAATTATCATCAACATAATGGGAGAATATGAGCCCCTATCTCTCTTTTATACCCTTTTATTAATTTAATGAACCTTTTTACTCCAAAAAGTGATTAATTCACCTTATGACTTCTCTGTCCACTAAAAGTCACTTTTCATCATCCCATCCTGTAGACATTTTCACCTCGGTTTCAATGAGCTATTACACTAAGATATTTCTCTAAGAAACAAGCTCCAAATAGTACCTTTAGTGTAATTAATTAAAATATGCCTAATAATAACCCTATTTTATGGGAGTGGTTGGAATGCAACAAAACCAAGAACAAGTTGTGCGGAAATGATCCTGATGATGAATAATGGTAAATAAACTAAGTTGGGCCCCATAAAACTCTTCCAAACCTTTTGGGCTCATTGATGACCTAGTGTCACCCCTTTGACCAAGCTGACTCAAGCCTCCTGAAGTAACTAGCCGCATAATTGTTGATTTTTCACAAGCTAGGTTAAGCATGAAGTTTATTCCATTTTAGCATTTCACTTAACCATAGACAATAATGTTGCAACAACCAAGATCACAAGAAGAAACACCATGCACAAGAATACAAGAAGTATCCTGGGAAACCCTTCTCAACAAGGGAAGAAAACCCAACCAAATCCTTTTCTCTAATCTTCAAGAGAAAGACCTTCACCACTAAGAAAGACTTAGCACACAAGAGGGTGCTCAAGCCCTAGAAGACTAGCGCCCAAGAGAGGTACGCACCTTTTACCAAGTAGATGTATTTGTTGTAATTTCCAAACACACAAGAAAGATATGATTCCACAATGGGGAATCAT
>SNQJ01S0136406.1:9853-25522 GCA_010110895.2 Picea sitchensis
CACTATGTACCTTGGGGGATACCTTAGGTTTGGAAACAATATAAATTAATGACCAGTGACTAAACAATTTATCCCATGTTTGAATTCAATACATTTATTCATATGTTGCAGATTTGTATATTGTGATGGATATCAGTTGAATAGTTTGGGCTTGGGTGGCATCCATCATTGCCAATACCACATGAGTTATTTACAATACCACTCTCTATATTTCATTGGTAATTTGGAGGACCGTATTGTTTACTCTACAATTCTAGCTATCCTTTGAGTGTACATTGAGACATATATGCACTTCCTATTTGTTCCTGGCTATGATTTGATTTGTACTTCATAGATCCATTGTGTATTTATTCATGATCACTATCCCACAAATAAACTTTACATGGATTTGAAATGTACTTGATTTGGTAGCCACGCTTGTTTCCCCTTTGAGCATGGGGGTTCTCACCTTGAGGAAGAGAGTTTTCTCTTACCATGTTTTTGCTTGCAGGTGATTCTATGATCTTTCGTCTATTGAACTCTTCTTTAATTTTTTTCCCAAAATATTTTCTTTATTTATAATGTGTTTTTGGCCATCAGTTTCTTTTCTCTCCTGAGACATTAGAGGGCGTCTATTATACCTTTTTTTGGTCACCCATGACTTACCATGTTTTTGCTTGCAGGTGATTCTATGATCTTTCGTCTATTGAACTCTTCTTTAATTTTTTTCCCAAAATATTTTCTTTATTTATAATGTGTTTTTGGCCATCAGTTTCTTTTCTCTCCTGAGACATTAGAGGGCGTCTATTATACCTTTTTTTGGTCACCCATGACTTAAGTCATTGATCTAGACTTGTGAAATTATTATAATCATGGAGCTTTATCCTTTTATGTTTTCTAGGGCCTCTTCTAGAAAATCCTTTAATGCATTCACAATCCATTGTTCATCATCTAGCAAGCATCCATGTTTTTCTTTAAAGAAACCCATGGGCACCTGCACTCTATTAGAGAGAAACATATGGGTACCCTCAAAATGAATTGAAAATATATAAAACATATGAATCTTACATGTTTTGAGTGGAAAACATAAGAGGTGTACACTTGTACATCCTCGAATTCAATCATAAACCACTTGAACCAACCTTTTCAAGTATAAATAGAAGGTTCATGGATGGGTAGGATTAGCTTGGCTAGCCATTTGAAAGACTAAGATAAGTCTTTGATTCTATTCCATTTGGATCCAAGTTAAACCCTAGTTGCTTCTACAAGTGGGAGAGAGATCCTTTAGGGTGCATCAAAGATATTCTTAGGCTCCCCTATTATATGTTGATCTTGATCCATGAGTTGAGAGAGAGCTTGAAAGAGATTGAAGCACGAGGAAAGCAAGGTTTGGTGAGGAGGTCACAAGTAGAAAGGACATGTATATACTTATTGTAAATTTCTTATGCTTGAATGTGTATAGACGCTAAAGAGATCTAGATGTTGAAGATCCAATTTGTATCTTTATAATGTGAATGAAGAAACTAGAAATCTGTATTTCATTCTCTTTCTTTAACTTTTCATTATAGTCACATTAATATAATAATAGAAATAAGTAGGGTAATTTATCCTACTTTACTTCAGTTATACTGTGGGATATACCGGTCAGTTATACAGTCTGAGTTATAATTATCAGTCAGTTATACATTCGGAGTTTAAATTATCAGTTATATAGTTATATGGTATGAGTTATACAATCTAAGTTATACAGTTACAAGTCTGATTGTATAACTCTATTAGTTATACAGTCTGAGTTTAAATTATCCTTCTGTGAGTTACACAATATAAGTTTAAATTATCATTAACTACACATAAATAAACATAGTTACACATAAATAAAAACCACCATCACACACTGTATGTGACTACGAAGTGCCTCACTTTAATATATCTCAATCCAAAAGATGATAAGAATTTTTTTTAATATAAAAATAGTCTCATGATATTGATTTTATTATATCTTAAATTTTAAAATAATAATAAATACTTTAAAATATTTAAAATTATAATAAATAATTTAAAATATTTAAAATTATTTAATTTTGATTAAAAATTTAAGTTGTACTGTTTTGTATATTAAAAATTGGTGATTATTTAATTATTCTTAATTTAAATTTATTAAAATATATATTACCTTAAAAAATTAATTTAATGTCTTAACATAAATTTATGAAATATGATAATATAAAAAATAAAATTGTATTTATTACTAGCATATTTCCTAAACAGGGTAAAGGGAACGAGTAGCATACAATTTTTTTACTATCATATTCAGTGAAAGAACAAATGATGAAACAAAAATAAGATAGAAAAGTGAATGGAGTAATCATATTGTTTTTTTTTAACTGTAACAGGTATGAATTTTATTTATTTGTAAAATATAGGAGGGATCTTTGCCTAGGTAGCCCCGTTTACAAAGAAACCAGCCAGCATATTCATCTTGTGAGTTACAACCTTTTCAAGGAATTTGATAGAAGTTATCGTCATTGATAATTATCTGCCCTTTCGTGAGAGAGAATCCTTTGTTTGCCATCTGATCCGCTTCGCCATTCAGGTTTCTAAGTATATGGTAGAATTTGCAGGAGGTGAAATCTTGAAGGACTCTTTTCAAACTGCCCAGAATTTTATTGAGACTAGCATTGTTGAAGAGGTCCTCCGTGTTTAATTTTTTTATAAGAATCTCTGAATCTCCAAAGACTTGGAGGTTTTTATCTCCCTTTTCTCTTGCTATTAGACAAGCTTTGAGGAGGCCGAAAATCTCTGCCTGGTTGTTGGTCTTATGGCCTAGACCCCAGTAGAAGCAGTCTCTTAAGATCCCATCCGAAGAGTAAATGACCCCTCCAGCACCAGCGTTCCCGGGGTTTCCTTTGGAGGCCTCGTCAAAGAAGATTGTGGTAAGATTTTTGGATCTCCACCAGTTTATGAAACCATCCTCAGGTTCTCTTATTCTCCACTCTGAATTTGTTGTCTGAGGAGTGAGGAGAAGCTTGTGAGGAGAAGGCTCAAGCGGGCTAAGACATCTCCTTTCTTCAGGACGGAGCAGAGAATCTTCATTGAAGTACTGTTGGGATGCTTCCAAGAGAAATTCTTTAGCTTTGACTGCAACCTGAAGAGGGGAGTGTCTATTTCCATTAAAAATTTGGTCATTACGAGCCAACCATAGCCGCCAGCAATCGAATTTGGGGACTGTTGTCCAAATTTTTCGCCAGAAGGATTTGGTGGGGATGCCATGAGGATAGATATTGTTCCAAGAGGAGAACAATTCTGCAACAGTGCTCTGAGGGAAGGGTGGAATCTGCAGGTCCATAAGAGTGAGCCTCCATGCTTCCTTGGCGAAATTGCACTCCAGAAATAAGTGTTGGGCTGTTTCAGGGTTGCTTCTGTACAACTCGCATCTATGGGGCCCTGCAATACTCCTTTTCTCTAGATTGTCTCCTGTAAGTAGTTTATTTTGCACCAGCGTCCAGAAAAATAAATTCACTTTAGGGAGAGCTAGATTGTCCCAGAATAGCTTCCAGAAGGCTGGAGAGTGACTGTTGTCCTTTGAATTCTGAAGTTCTTTGTATCCTGCTGCAGTGGTGTAGATTCCTGATAGTCCCCAAGCCCAACTGTCTCTCATATGGCGGTTTTCAGGAGTGGCGCCTTCCAACAATTAGACTAGGATATTTTTTTGAGGCATTAGCCTATCTGGTATGTCGTTGAGATCCCAACCGACCCATTTTCCCCGGCAATCCCAATTCGAGAGATCGTAAAGTCTGTTTTTGCCTGCGCGTGATAGCCATTCTCTGATTTCGGATATGTCTTCATTCCCCTCCAATGGATCGCTCCCCATTATTCTGTCCCGCCACATGTAAATACGCTTGCCATTTCCCGACACTCTGTACAAGGATTTATTGAAAAAAGTGATGCTTTTGCAACAAAGTTTCCATACTTGCGTGCTATTGACAGAGGAGTCAAATTGCAGGTTTCTGTAGGAAGAATTTCTAGCATACTTGGACAGTAAAGTGTTGTTGGTCAGATGATTGGGCTCATGAGCCATTTTCCAGAGTAATTTTCCACCCATCGCTAGATTAACAAGGGCGGGATCTCGAATTTGGAGACACCCCTCTGCTATCGGCCGTCGAACCAGGTCCCAGTTTGCTAAATGCATCTTTCTTTCGTTTCCTTTCCCACCTTGCCATAAAAAATCCCTTATTAATTTAGAGATATGTTCCATGATGTTTCTGGGGGCCAGTAAAAATGCATATTGGTAGATCGGGAGCGCGGCCAACTGAGACTTGATTAAAATGACTTTTCCTGCTTTGGTTAACCAATAGCCACCCAATGCTGCGATCTTTGTTTTGATTTTGCAAATAATATCAGACCATAGCGACCTTCTATTGACTCCATTTGTAATAGGGAGGCCGAGGTATTTAATCCGATCCCAGCTGGCGTGTCCTCTAAATCCCAGGATGTTCGTAATGTTAATGAGCTCTTGTTGGCCTGTGTTCCAACTGTAGATTTCACTCTTTCTCTCATTGATAAGAGCACCCGAGACTCTACAATAGATTTTTAGGACCGAGTCAAAGACTTTGGCTATTCTGGGGGACGCACCTCCGAGGAGAAGAGAGTCATCGGCAAAGAGAGCATGATTCAGAGGAGCGGCATCTGAGGAGGATTTAAGACCAGGGAGAGAGCCAACAATTCTTTTAGCTGAGAGTTTTCTACTGAGGGTATCTGCCATTAAGATATATAGGAAGGGAGAGAGGGGGAAACCCTGCCTGATGCCTCTCCGGGCTTGGAAAATGTTAGAGGGACGACCATTGACAAGGGGGGCGATCCAAGGGTTATCGATGCAGGCATTTATAAGCTGGACAAAATGGGGTGAGAAGCCGAAGGAGAGGAGGACCTTGATGAGAAAAGAACGATTGACTCTATCAAACGCATTTGCCATATCTAATTTAATCAACATACCTTTCTCTTTTCGCTTTTTGCTGGAGTGGATTGTCTCCTGGACTTGAATGACATTGTCGAGAATGTGTCTGCCTTCCACGAAGCCTCCTTGGGGGCTGGAGATCAGCATCTTGAGCAGAGGCTTGATCCTGTTTGCTAACAGTTTAGCCAGTAATTTATAGGATGCGTTACAAAGTGATATGGGTCTGAATCTGGAAAATGTTTCTGGATTGGAATCTTTGGGGATTAATGCTAGATAAGTGGAATTGATTCCTCCACCGATCTTAGCTTTTCTCATAAACCCCTTTATCATTCTTTGAAGATCTATTTTGATGATGTTCCAACAGAATTTATAGAAATGTATCGTGAATCCGTCTGGGCACGGTGCCTTATCTGATTCCATGGACCAGATAACTTTGATGATTTCCTCCTCTGTTACCTCGCTGGTGAGGGCACCATTGTCTTCAAGTCTGATTAGGTGAGGAATATTCGAGAGGAAATCTGCGATTTCTCTTTCGGGGGCGTGAGTTCCCTCTCTAAAAAGGTTTCTAAAGTGGTTGTCCGCTGCTGCTTTGACTCGAGTGAAGCCTTTGCTGACCTGGCCCTCTATTGTCTTTATTTCTGAGATGTGGTTCCTAGACAGTCGGGCTCTATATTGTCTGTGGAAGAAGGAGGTGTTCCGATCCCCTGCTTTTAACCACAGACTCCTAGATTTGATTCTCCAATGTTCTTCCTCTTTTCGGAAGGATCGATATGTTGAGGATTGGGCTTTTATTTCTTATGGAACAAGAAATAAAAGCCAGTATTCAACCAATGCTACAATGGCATCAACCTGGAGGGCATTTTGAGGAAAACAGATGAAATATGGGTAGCAATGGAAAAACTCATGCAGAAGGAGGAACACGTAGAGAGACAAAACCACATACCACAAACGTGTCGTGGTTTAATACATAGAGAGAACGTTAAAATGGTACGTAAAAAACTTCAATGCAGCCACACCGGATAGGCTATCGAGACGAACTCTCAAGAAAACCCTCCTTAAAAGAACGCCTTTTGAGTAATTAATATATGTTTGAGTTATATTATAATAATATTTATATTTTAATTTGGAGTATGAATTAATATTAATTATGTTCGATTAAGAATTTGGAAGAATCCTCTTAAATAGGGGATAGGCAGTGAATAGAAGATTAATAATTCGTCATAAAAACTATTGTTTTACCATGGAGAATTCCACTCTATTATTAATATGGAAAAATAATTTGAACAGTTAAATAAATATATATATATATATATATATATATATATATATATATATATATATATTTTATATATTTATATTTATTTTATGTGTTTATATGTCATGTGTTTATATGTTTTGAGAAAAGTTGAACAATTCCTCATAAAAAACCATTGTTTCCACTCTATTAAAATATATTAACATGCAAAAATAATTTCCTAAAACAAATAAATATTTCTTGAATATAGGTATATATGTAAATGCATTTAAGTGTTTATATGTGTTTTGGGGAAAAGTTGAGCAATTGATAAGTTCTAGTAAAATACCAAATTTACCATTTAAATATTCTATTGATTGAATAATATAAAAAAAAAAACTATAAATTTCTTATCTACACTAAAGTAATGGAGATTGGAAGTTTTAAAAGTTTTTAACTTTCATAGATATGAAATTCAAACTTTACTCAGACATTGATACTGGACAATTTTTGGAGAAACTTCATTAATGGAGTTATATAAATTCTCCTATTTTATTCTCAAAGTAGAAGTAATTATAAAATGCATAATTCCTTGGAAAATATATGTATGTCCCTTTTAACTTGAAAATATTTATAATGCCACAAATATTAAATTAAGCTTGGAAATATTTTATATAATAATAAATATTAAACCATTTGTTATGATTGATCTTTTGGAGTCTCACCTTGGGGAGTGAAGGTAAAGTGCACGAGAATTAAGTCTAAAGTCATCAGAGCAATGGTATGGACATTATGAAGTTTAAGTGCATTTTAAATATTACAAGTTTCAATATATTGTAATAATTAATTTTGTTGTCGGATGGTTGAGAGGTGAGTACGTGAATAAGGTATGAATTAACAAAGATTAAATGAAACATTATATTAGTATATATATAATCATTTTATTTGAAGCCTACTTTATTCGAAGCCTTAAGGTACAATAGATTGTGGTCTCAAATTATGATGGATATCATGATTTCACATTGAGTGGATATACTAATGCAGATAAGCAAGAAGTGTTTCACAGAAAAGCACTTCAAGATGTTGTTTGTTTAGATCAGCCATGATCTTGCTGGTAGAGTAGAAAGTAATGTATCATTTCTCTCAGCACATTACCGAAAGGTAATACATTGTTGCATGTTCTTCCAAATTATGAATCTATATGGCTTCAAAGTTGTTGATCGGTCTATTTCACCTAGAGATGGAAGCAACCACTTATCTCATACCGCAGACGAAGCTATTCCTCAGAGCTATGATGATTCAACCGTGACGGTGATGATGATGATGTAGTTAGTTTTTGAGCATTTAATACATATTGATGCGGTGATGATGTGATTGAATTCCTTTGAGAATGATAATGTTGTCGATGAAGAAAACTTTCTACGATGATTTGTAGATACACTACCGCTAAGTTCCAAGATGATATTGATGGTGTTGTCCTTCACCCATTTGATGCTGTTATTGATAAAGTCTACTCTTTCAAGATGATGTTGTCAAGAATTCTTCTTGTTAAGCCATGGGAGTGTTAAAATAATGTAACAAGAAAAGTGTATTCTTATTATTATTTGATATATTATTCATTGGGATCTAATTCCATTAGATCGGACATGTCGGTTATTATAGCGACCATATCCCCCATTATGATTTCACACAAAAGATAATTGTAATAAGTGAATAAGAATCCCGCCTTTAAGATATTAAAGAGGCCCTCGAATATATTAAAGGTGGTTATAAATTCACCATTGGAGAAGTCGTCTTCCAAGAAAGAGACACTCACATGCCATTTATAAAAGGAGTATTAGCACCTCACTTTTTAGATACACTTCACTTGCTCATTGAGACAAGTTTTGGATCTGCAGCTAGAGAAGAAGGAGAGAGAGTGGCAATCTTTGGGAGAGGATCTTCTCAGATTAGTTTGATTTATCTCTTGGCATTGTGTATCACATTTATAATAAGGAAGTTTTATTGGTTTTCCCTAGAGGGTTTCCTCGTGATAAAGCGTCTCTGTGATTGTGTGTTTCTCAATGATATTGTATTATGTTATTGTTATCTATTGAAAATGTAAAGAACTATAATAATGGCTTAAACATTAACACATAATAAAGTCATAACCAATGGTATGTTCTTTCAAAATTATTATCTAAGACATCAAATCAATCATTGGTTCCTAATCTTATCTTATGTTAGTTGATGTGGGAATAATTATGGATCTCCTTTTGATAGATCTCTTCCTAACATATTTAGTACATTTTGTCTAGGAATAAGATTTAGAGACCCTATTAGTACCCTGGAGCTTACAATGATCAATGGTTGGTTCCCTCACACTAAAAAATGGGCATTCATCAATGGCCCCTAATTGATTTCTTCTATGAAGTGTTTAACATAAACACATATGTTTTCACTTATTAGAGTGCACTATGTACCTTGGGGGATACCTTGGGTTTGGAAACAATATAAATTAATGACCAGTGACTAAACAATTTATCCCATGTTTGAATCTCATCACATTTATTCATATGTTGCAGATTTGTATATTGTGATGGATATCAATTGAATACCTCGGGCTTGGGTGGCATCCTTCATTGCCAATACCACATGAGTTATTTACAATACCACTCTCTATATTGCATTGGTAATTTGGAGGACCATATTGTTTACTCTACAATTCTAGCTATCCTTTGAGTGTGCATTGAGACATATATGCACTTCCTATTTGTTCCCCTGCTATGATTTATTTTTAGATTTAGATCCATTGTGTATTTATTCATGATCACAATCCCACAAATAAACTTTACATTGATATGTAGTGTACTTGATTTGTAGCCATGCTTAGTTCATCTTGAACATGGGTATTCCCACCTCAAGAAGAGAGAGTTTTCTTTGTAGCCTTCAGTTTTTGCTCCCATACAAAACTTGAGGACCCTGAAAATGATTTGGCCCAGGCTTCTTTTACAGTTTCGAAAAAGCCTTCTCTCTCTATCCATAAGGGGCTGAAGAGGAAAGGTAGGGGTCCTAGCTCTTCTTCATCTTCGAGGAGAAGCTGGATCAACTTGTGATCAGAGGTCAGCTTGGGTAAAATTTTTGTTTTGATTATCCTTTTATCCATAATAAGGGAGCCTTGTACTAGAAATCGATCCAGACGTGCAGAGATATGCTCTGTCCCAGATCTGTTATTGGACCAAGTGAAGAGGCCGCAAATGGGACTGAAATATAAAAGGTCCCGTTGCTGCAATAGTTCTTCCACAAAGGTCAGCATCGGATCTCTGCTGATGGAGCTGCCCCTTTTCTCTTTTGATTTCAGAACTATATTAAGATCACCTGCTAGGATAATGTTACTTGGAGTATGTTGTTCTAAAAATGATGAGAGGGAGGCCCAACATTCTTGTTTTTCAGCGTAAGTGACAGGGACATAAAGATTAAATAGAGAAATAGTCAGCTTACTTGCACAATGTGTCAGCTCCATGAAGATCCAATGCTGGGTTTCATGAGATTTGTTAAGCAAAAATGAATCTTCTGTCCAAAGAGTTGCCAGCCCTCTGGAAGAGCCCCTTGAACTTACTGCTTTGCCTGCACTTTTCTTCCACTTTGACTTGTTGATGTATAGAAGCGCTTGGGCTTCTATCTTTGTCTCTTGGAGCATGAGGATGTTTGAGGGTTCTATTTTCTGGAGGTCCATGACTGCTTCAGCTTTGGAGGCGTTCCCCAGTCCTCTGCAGTTCCAAGAGGCGAGCTTCATGATTTACTTAAGTGGGGGAGAAGGGCCTCCCTTTGTAGGCCTTGATCTGGTGTTTCTTTCGATGGACATTTCTATGGTGGACTGACTTCCTTGGACTTTGAGTCTCTCTGCCTCCTCTTCCCTTAATTCTTTGCGATATTTCCTGCCTGCTCTTTTGGAGGGACGCTCAAAGGCTTCAACCTCTGAAGAACCTGAACTATCCACTGGTTTTTTCCTTGTTACTTCAGCATAAGATGGGTTGGAGGGGATACCTTTTGAGGTCTCTACCTGTATAGCTTCTCCCCCTTCTTTGTTGAGTGGAGGGGCTTCTGTATGCACCTACTTTTCCTGAGTCATACCTGCTGGGTTGATCTGAGTTTTTTCTAATTCCTTTGGAGTTGCGTCCTTTTCTCGATTGTTCTTGGAACTGCCTGGAGCTCCAGAGGTATGCCCTTTTCCATTTCCCTTTTTTTGATGGGCGTTCTTTTGAACTACTGTCCATTGATCTTCATTTGTATTGTCTGCTTGCTCCTCTGCTTTTTTCTTGCAGTGCCTTGCAAAATGACCATGACCATGGCAGTGTCTGCATTTGAAAGGAAGTTGTTCGTAATCCAGTTCCTGGATGTGTGTCCACCCAACAACAGTGAGCTTAATTGCTCCAGGAAAACCCTCTTCTAGGTCGACTTCTACACAGATTCGGGTGCATGAGTATTGATCTTTCCTTGTTGCTTGATCTATGTATTTTTCGAGCGCGTTACCAATGATCTGGAAGGTTTTTTGGTTCCAGCAGTGGAGTGGCAAATGGGGAAGTCGCACCCACACCAGGACAGCGGAGGGGACATCCTGAGAGGGATCAAAGTCGGGAGACCATTTTTTTAGGTACAGGCCTTGTGGTCCCATGAAATAAGGACCGTTTCTAAAGATGAGGCTTCTGTCATTTGGGTTTTCGAAGACAAATACGAAGAACCCCTTTCCCACAAAATAGCTCTTGACCCCCTCTTTAATCAAGGGTGTCCAGTTTCTTTGTGTCCAGTCCTCTACAGATTTTGGGGATGGCCAGAGGCCCGTAAACTGGCCTATTAACCCTCTCTCAGTGAGATTCAGAGCAGCTTTGCATGTTTCTTCTTCAGGAAGGGAAACCGTGGGGATCGAATCTAATTTATTGACAAAATTTTGCTGACTAACCGTGAGAGGGCGCTTCGAACTTTTGGCAATCAATGCTTTGAATGCAGAGATCTCCGGAGGCGGGATGAGAGGAGGGGCAGAGCCCCCGCTGGATTCCATTGGTAAGTCTCTGCTAGGGCTCTACATTCGCGGGGCTGCGCAGGCTTGCTCGCAATAGCCCAAGCTCTCCGATCTATCAGGTTGTCAGGGCTTCGACTGAGATCCTCTGGAGCTGCGAAGAAGGCGCTGGCCTGTGGCTAGAGGCGCAGAGCTGAGACGACGGCTAGGTCTTCAGCAGGGGCGCAGTTCCGAAAAAACTATATCGTAATATCAATTAAATTTTCATTCTTACACAGATTTTTTGACAAGTATGATATAAAAATAAAAAAGTAGATTGGTTATGACAATTAAAAAATGTAGTGTTAAATATTAACTATACAATTGGAGTAATCATTTTTCACAAGTATATACTAGAAATAAAAAAATGTTACATGTGTATATTTTTTAATCCTAGATATCATCTAGAACTATTTGTTACCCACATATCAAATCATAATTTGTTATTAAAATGAAATAAATTAGAAGACAACTTCTATTATTATTATTATTGATTACTAGTAAAATATAAAACCGTGTCATTGATGTCATTTAAAATTAAATTTACATTAATTGTTTGTAAGATTAAGACAATATTTCTTTACAATGAGTTTAAATAAAAAATCTTCATAACACAACCAAAATGATTTATGGTAGGATTACATATTAAAATATTAATATTATTGTAATTAATTAATTAATTAATTAATTAATATAAATGGTTAAAACATTTTAGTGTATAATTGGTTTCTAAGGGTTTTGGGGTTTCAATTTACCTTCGAAACTCGTTGTAGTGCGGAGGAGTCATCTAAATAGGATATTTGACAAATATTTATAAAGTTTGTAAATACACATGCTTTATTTTATTTTGTTTTATTTTGTCTCCTAGCACAAAGGGAAGGTTAAATGAATAGTTATGATGGTTGAAGTTCCCAAGGCAACTCATTAAAACATTGAGAGTTGTAGTGTAAGAGGGGTGGTAAGAGAACTTGATGGGGTACAGTAACAAAAATAGAATCTCAAGGAGTGCAACCTACTTGAAGTTTGGTGGAAGAAGGAGACAAGGGGCACGTCCACACTGAGTGAAGGTGTATTTGAGCCATGGTTGTCTGCAAATTTGTACTTCCAGTGAGTAAAAATACATAGTGTGTATAACTCACCCTCTGTAATTTTTCTCTTGCATATAATAAAGATCCCCATTAAACGTTGAGTTATGTCTATCAATGTTTTGATTTCATGGACGGTGTGGGTTTTGTGCTATGAATACTCTGTGCTTTTGATGTATTGGGTATGAATCTAGACATACTCTATTAAGGAATTTCTTTTACATCCTGTATCATTCACCTTCATCTGACATAGATCTTTTTATTTACCTCTTTCTTCTAAATAACATGCCTTGGTCGAAGTACTATGCATAACAATCGATTTTTACCTTGTGTACATTATGTTTTCCTTGGTTGAGAGGATATATGTATATCTATATCATTTAACCAACAATAAATGTGTGATGACATTCCCCTCTGTTTTGGTTTTGGTTGAAGGGAGTATGAATTGACTATTGGAAAGGGTTGAGTTTTGTTATTCGACTCCCATGCTACAACCATAGTTGCGCCTTACATCCTTTATTAAACCTTGGAAAATATACATATGACCATACTTTGTTGGATTATGTGTAAAGTCACATTCAACGCTATGCATTACCTATGGCAGCCACAGTCGAGGAATAGAGGTATCCTAATAAGCATTGCAAACATTGTGATGTATATGAACACACAAAAGAGAAGTGTTGGAAACTTCATCCGGAATTGCGTCCAAAGTGGCTAAAGTCCAAGGGGAAATCCAAGGGAGCTACCGAGGAAAAATAAGAAGCGATAAAAAGTGCCTCTSATCYGGAAAAAGTWGTGGTTTGCAACACATTGCAACATYCAAAGGTGAGTGGACATAAGCATGCACTATTCAGAATCAAATTTCAAGTGAAGAACCAGAAGGTAAATTCCTTGTTTGATAATGGCTCTCAATATAATCTAGTTTCCAAAACATTAGTTGATGAGATTGGTATAAAAACCTTTGATCTAGTGCAACCAAGTTCACTAGTATGGTTGCAAGGGAATTTTTTTATGAGAATCACTCAAAGATGTAAAATTGAATTTTCCATTAGTGTCAGCTATGTTGATGAGGTACAATGTGAAGTTGCACCATTGGACGCCTATAGAGTGATGTTGGGTAGCCCCTACTTGTGGGATAGGAATTCTACCTTCTATAGGGGAGAAAACAAGTACTGCTTGGTCAAGGGTGGCAAGGCATACCTCATCAAAGTACATCAAGAAAGAAAGAGCATAACTCCTCTACCAAGGAAACAAGGGCATACAAGTAGGAGACAAACAACCTTCGTTGGAAACAAAATGGTGGATATGCAGAGGAAAATGGAGGCCTTGTGCTTCTATCTCCTTAATGTTCTATGTTTTGGGGACCAAAATCCTTCAGATGGAGAGGTGTGATCCGAATAGGATCTTTGACAAACATTTGTAAACTTTGTAAATAAACATGTTTTAATTTATTTCATTTTATTTTTTCTTCTAGCACAATTGAAAGGTGAAACGAACAACCTTGATGGTTGGCCTTCCCAATACAACTCATTAAAACAATGAGGGATGTAGCAGAAGAACGAAAGGAAAGAAAACTTGAGGGAGTACACTAATAGGAACGAAATCTCAAGGAGTGCAACTTGCTCAAAGTTTGGTGGAAGAAGGAGACAAGGGGCTTGTCCACACGGAGTGAAGGTGTATATGAGCCATGGTTGTCTGCAAATTTTTATTTTCAGTGAGTAAAAATACACAATGTTTGTGTATAACTCACCCTCTGTAATTGTTTTCCTGCATATAATAAAGATCCCCATTAAACATTGAGTTATGTTTGCCAATGTTTTGATTTCGTGGCTGGAGTGGGTTTTGAACTATGAATACTTTGTGCTTTGGATGTATTGGGTATGAATCTAGACATACTCTATTGATGCATTTCGTTTCCAACATGTATCATTCACCCGCATCTAGCACACATCATTTTATTTACCTATGTCTTCTAAATAACATGTGTTGGGTGAAGTACTATGCATACTAACAGATTTTTACCTTGTGCACATTGCATTTTCCTTGGCTGAGAGGATATATGTATATCTATAATGTTTAACCAACAATAGATCCATTATGGAATTCCCCTCCATTTTGGTTTGAAAAGGGAGTATGAATTGACTATTGGAAAGGGTTGAGTTTTGTTATTCGACCCACATGCTATAGCCATAGTTGCACCATGAGTCCTCCATTAAACCTTGGAAAATATATCTATGATTATACTTTGTTGGATTATGTGTAAAGACACATTCAACATTGTGCATTACCTACAATAAATCACACCTATACAAGTATATATATATTCCAACGCTCTCATACGAGCTAATTCACTGGTGGTCCATTTACATACCATGTAATTGAAGGTAGCTTCCAACAACCATCTCTTTGGGTCTATTGTAGTCTAAATTTCCAAAGCACAATGAAACCATTCATTTCTAGGATGTGCATTTCACTTCCATCTGTAACTATATGTGAGTGGGAAGAATTTTCATAGGTATAGAGTTGAATATGGTTTTTATTATAAAAAAGGGTATACATCCAACATCGTAGAGTTATTATTGCTAGAACATGCATATGCATATAGAGGAATGCTTGAGTGAAGGTTGTGACTGTAAATTTTAAAAGAGAGGGTGTTTTCATCTAGATAGAGTGACATACTTATAGAGTGGGAAAATAATTCCATGCGCTCATGATCTCAACTTGAAACTTGTTCTTGGCAAAGACATTGAATATATTTCCGCAAGAGATCTGTGTTTATGAAATAGAAAGGTCATGGGTCTACCATTTACGGATCAAGGAGACAACTTAAAAAATCGATCCATGTTAAGGGTAAGTGTGGCCTAGGTCAAGGCCATGTTAATTGTTGTAAAAGTAGATAGCAACCACTTTTGTCCAACCGTAGTATTCAACCAATGCTACAATGGCATCAACCTGGAGGGCATTTTGAGGAAAACAGATGAAATATGGGTAGCAATGGAAAAACTCATGCAGAAGGAGGAACACGTAGAGAGACAAAACCACATAATTGTCGTACGTGTCAGGGTTTAATACATAGAGAGGAATGTTGAAAATGGTGTTGCAAAAAAAACTTCAATACGTGTTACACTTGGATAGGCTACTGAGACGAAACTCTCAAGAAAACCCTCCTTAAAAGAACGCCTTTCGAGTAATTAATATATGTTTGAGTTATATTATAATAATATTTATATTTTAATTGGAGTATGAATTAATATTAATTATGTTCGATTAAGAATTTGGAAGAATCCTCCTAAATAGGGGATAGGCAGTGAATAGAAGATTAATAATTCGTCATAAAAACTATTGTTTTACCATGGAGAATTCCACTCTATTAATATGGAAA
>SNQJ01S0136406.1:28105-46343 GCA_010110895.2 Picea sitchensis
AGTCCGAAAGGAACTTCCTCGAAAGGGGGAGTATTTTATGTGATGAGACATCTCTTGCTTCCGACCGACTGGTTGTGACGTAAAGCAAGATGATGTGATGTGACTAGCACTATACTTCTGGCTAGATAGTTGTGATGTAAAGACAATATAGTATCCTGCTTCCGACTTGATGGTTGTGACGTAAAGCAGGACAAGTACCTTGCTTCTAACCTGATGGTTGTGAAGTAAAGCAAGATGATATGATGTGACTAGTATTATGCTTCCGGCTGGATAGCTGTGATGTAAAGTCGGTCTAGTATCCTGCTTCCGACCTGATGGTTATGACGTAAAGAAAGATGAGTACCTTGCTTTCGACTTGATGGTTGTGACATAAAGCAAGATGATGTCATGAGACTAGCACTGAGCTTCCAGCTGGATAGTTGTGATGTAAATCCATTCTAGTATCTTACTTCCAGCTTGATTGTTGTGATGTAAAGCAAGATGAGCATCTTGCTTCCGGATTGGCAGTTGTGACGTAAAGCAAGACGATGACATGAGACTAGCATTGTGCTTCTGGCTGGATAGTTGTGACGTTAAAGCCAGTCTAGTATCCTCCTTCCAGCTTGATTAGTGTGACATAAAGAAGGATGAGTATCTTGCTTCTATCTTAAGTATTGTGATGTAAAGCAAGACATTGAGATGAGACTAGTACTGTGCTTCCAGCTTGAGAAGATGTGACATAAATCCAGTCTAGTATCTTTCCTCCAAATTGATTGTTGTGACGTAAAGCAATATGAGTACTGAGCTTCTAGCCTTACAACTGTGATGTAAAGCCAGTCTTGTATTATGATGAGTCATCCTTGTGATGTGATGATGATGATGTATTAGTTTTATACTAATACATATTGATGCAGTTGATGATTGCATTCCTTTGAGAATGTCGATGCTGCCGATGAAGAAAACTTCCGATGATTTATAGATACGCTAGTCAGTGTTCCAAGATGATATTGATGATGTTTTCCTCTCACCCATTTGATGTTGTTGATGATAAAGGTCGCTCTCTCTCACATGATGCTGCTGAAGAATACCCTTGTTGTTAAGGGGGAGTGTTAAAATAATGTAACTGCAAAGTGCATTCTTATTATTATTTGATATATTATTCATTGACTCAATCCCCATTGCGGATGTATCATGTCGGTTATTATAAAGGACCAAATCCCCTTTTGCGGATTGGTCAAAAGACAATTGTAATAGGAAGAATAATAAGTCAGCCCCAAAAGATATTAAAGAGGCCCCAAAATATAATAAAGGTGGTTATAACCACCCAGTTGGAAAAGTTGGCCCTGCCAGTGAAGAGACACTTCACACGTGCCAGTCTTGTATAAATAAGGAGGCTAGTGCCTCACTTAGACACACAACTCACTTGTTCATTGAGAGACAAGTTTCAGATCTACAGTTAGAGAAGAAGGAGAGAGAGTGGTGCATCTTTGGGAGAGGATCTTCTATATTAGTTTGAGTTATCTCTTGGCATTGTATTGGCTATCTATAATAAGGAAGTTTTGTTGGGTTTTCTTCCCCTAGAGGGCTTCCCAGGATAAATGTTCTGTCTCTTGTGATTGTGTATTTCTCAGTGATCTTGTATTATGCTATTGTTATCTATTGAAATGCAAAGAACTATAATAATGGCTTAAACATTAACACATAATAAAGTCATAACCAATGGTATGTTCTTTCAAAATTATTGTCTAAGACATCAATTCAATCATTGGTTCCTAATATTATCTTGTGTTATTTGATGTGGGAATCATTATGGATCTCCTTTTAATAGATCTCTTCCTAACATATTTAGAACATTTTCTCTAGGAATAAGATTTAGAGACCTTATTAGTACCTTGGATCTTACAATGATCAATGGTTGGTTCCCTCACACTAAAAAATGGGTATTCATCAATGGCCCCTAATTGATTTCTTCTATGAAGTGTTTAACATAAACACATATGTGTTGGCAAATTCGGTGAACAGGTAGCGTAAGCTTGTCATTGATGGCAAGTACAACATTGAAGATGACAGGAAAACAAAAGACAAGTTCAGAGAGGTGAATGATCGAAAGCAGTGAGTGCACGCAGCGAGAGCCGTTAGATTTGGTGCAGAGTCACCGATAGTCGTCAGATCGACGGAAGTTACACGGAGGATAAGTTCCCATGAACAAGAGGAGAGGATTCATTGGAGAATCGGGAATCCGAGTTTCACGAGTCTCTTGAACAATGACAACAAAAACCCCGAAATAGTGATATGTGATGTCGCGATGTAATCACTGCCATTGGATGAGAAGGAATCTGGACCGTAGTTTACATCCCTTGTCGGAGAGAGGATCTAAGCCGTCAGATATGTATAAGCTGTGAGAGAGATAAGCCATCGGAGAATCGGGGATCGAGACTTTGAAATGTCTAATTCACTCGACAACGAAAACCCTGAAATCACGATATGCGATTTCGCGATTTGATTGCAGCCGTTAAAGAAAGCATGAGATATGGACCGTTGATTTTCTTCATCGGAGTTTCGGGGATCGAGATTTCAATATGAAAAGAACACAATGCAACGAAAACCCCGATTTCATGATATGCGAAATTGCGATTGAATCTGAACCGTCAGATTCAACATGTGATCTAGACCGTCGATCCAACTCACGTCAGATAGGGACACGTGGCAGGACCATTAGCATCGAGTCGATGGAGGGGCAGTGTAAAGTCTGAGAGGAAGTCAGAATCGACATATCATTAGGTCAAAGGCGTATACACATTATCATTGTAAACCCGAAATCCGACCCGAAGAGAGGTATAGTAGCTTGATCACATGATGAAATTTCCGGTCACATGGACCATTGTGTGGCAGGAAGGGGCTAAAGGTGAAATGACACATGGGGATGAGGAGAATCGGGGGTTCCGAGTACTTGTGCATATTGACACTGAGAATGTCGAAATCGCAATGGGATTTGAACCGTTGGATCAAATATTGTCCAATTTCTTGGTCTTTCTCATACATTACTTGTGATTATGAATCCGTTGAGAAGCTTGACTGATCATGACAAATCAATTAGCGTTTCAATTGCCAAGACAAATGTCCTTGTACCATGGAAGGAAGTGGAATCGTCAAGGAATAGTGTATAAAAGAAATGGCGAGGCGGAGTAAGGTTGGATGTTATATGGATGGAAAAAGAACAAAAGCAGTAAGAAAGGAGGAGAATCTTGAGCATGAAATTTATGTGGTAGACATAAGAAGAGATGAATAACAAAAAGAATATGATCTGAGAGAAGACACATTGAAGAAGTGCGAGAATAGTTTGTTGAAGATCGAGATCTGAGAGAAATTTGGTAAAAATTATACGAATAGTTATGCATGTATTCATTTCATATTCAAGGGTGGTTGGGAGGTGCTCGGGAGGGACTATTGTCCTCACAATTTCAAGTGGGTTCTTGAACACGAAATTTGTAAGATTCCATTTAGTTTGCGACCAGGAGAACAAGGGGTGAGGGGTGGTGCTAGGGAGACGAGGGTGTTCTACATTTATGCAGATTTGAACTGTATGGCGGAAGTTGGTACTTCCATCCAGTTAGTCTTGCTTGGAACGACCGGGGAAGTTGGTGCTACATCTAGTTAGTCTTTGGAGAAATACTGAGTTGGTGCTTCCCTTCTAGTGGGTGCTAAGAGAAACCATAGAGTTGGGCTCTCAAACAATTTGTATCTTGTAAGGCCGGTGGCAACCTCACATTGAGTTGGTGCTCAATTGTAAATGATATGCAGGCGCAAAGGCGCCTATCATTTGAAGAAGAGAAGGTTTCTCCCTTTATGGG
The DNA here is from genome assembly GCA_010110895.2 of Picea sitchensis. NCBI lineage: Eukaryota > Viridiplantae > Streptophyta > Pinopsida > Pinales > Pinaceae > Picea > Picea sitchensis. The sequence continues at coordinate 31,936 of SNQJ01S0136406.1, forward strand.
TTTCCTCATTGAAATGCGTCTACGTGTGTACTTCGTAGTGGCGTGATGGTTTTACTTTACTTTGATTTCATATCTTTGTACATTGTTGAAGTGACCACGAAGAAGATTAAAAATGTTTTAATAAGTATAAAATTGTTTTAAGATTATATACAAGCGGGGACACCTCGATTTTTAGTATTTTCCAAAAATTGGTATAGAGTTGGTTCCCTTTTATTCAAAGGTAGATGCGTAAGCTTAAACATGACAAGTCAAAGTCCATGAAGGGACTTGACCTCAACCTCTATTTGATGGAACAAATTTTGCCACGGAAGATTAGAATGAGAACATATTTAATGGCCTTGGAATGGCGATGTTTGGGATGTAGTAGAAATTTGAATATATATAAAGCACATTGTTGTGCTAGCCACAAGGATGCTAAGTTAAATTTAGTTTTAATGCTAAGGATGAATGATATCTTGAATGGACTTTACTGAAGGCTGAGAGTTTGTAAAGGTGATGCATCTTGATCTTGCCAAAGAAATGTGGGATAAACATATTAACAATTATGAAGGAAATAGAGAAAGTAAAAGATTGCCAAACTTCAAACCTATAGATTGAAATTTGAACAACTAAAGATGAATTAGGATGAAACAATCGACAGAGTATTTTTTAAGAGTTGAAGAACTGTGAATTCCATGAAGGGTCTAAGTGATATGTTTAATGACTCACTCTTAGTTCAAAAGATTTTAGATCTCTGCCTGATAAGTTTTATCCAAAAGTCTCTGCAATATAGGAATTAAATGATCTTAAAACTACGTCCATTGATCAACTTCTAGGAACCCTAACACATATGAAATGAGAAATTAACAAAGATAAATCGGTACAAAGCATCTTTTAAAAGGGAACCAAGAATACTTGATTGAGGAATTTGACATTGAGGCAAAAATTTGTGAGAAGATTAAAAAAAAAGGTCAAGAAAACTATCAAGAGTTACTGGAAATACTTTACTTGTGGTAAGATGGGACCCCATTTTTCATCCTAAAGTGTCCTCATCAGAAAAAGGCTCGGGAATTTGATGATGAAAAGAAGTATAATTACAAGAAATATAATAAGAAGAAAAGTTTAGTTGCAAAAAATGACAATTCCTCAATTTACTTAGATATTGACTCATCCGGTGAAGATAATATAAATGACTTTGTACTTATGGCCAAAGGGATCATGATAATAAAAAGCCGCGAGGCGGTGATAATGAGGAAAGAAAGGTGTGAATTGGATTTGGAAGGAGAGAACTAATCAGTGCATTGGAAGAAATTGATAGACTGGGATCTAAAAAAGAGAAAGCTAAAACAAGTGTTAACACAGTTTGAAAAAAGGCAGTAAGAACACGATGAAGATTTTACTCTACTTTGAAAGTGGAATTGGAAGAGGCAGAGAAGATAGAAGATATACTGAAAAAACAACTGTCAGAAAAGAAACTTAGGTGTGAAGCTCTAGAAGAAAAAAATAATTAGAACTAGAAAGAAATGGAGAAATTCAAAAGGATTGTATCATCAGAATATGTCAAGTATAAAAGCATCAAAGGAATTGTTTCTCCATTCTAAATCAATAAAGAAATTCAAAGTTGAAAGTTTAGTTGGGATATGAAGAAGGAGCAAGTAGTGATCATCAAAGTAACTAGCGATTCTATCAAAACATCCAAATCCTCAAACATTGACAAGTCACCTACTTGAGACAAAGAAAGAGAAGATGAATAAAATCAAGATGGATAGAAAGGAAAAACCCAGAGAGCAGAATTTGTAGACCCGGAAAGAAGTTTATGCGACCTCCTGAAGAAGACAGATCTTTCAAAGGTACAAAAATTTCTTCTATAGTTGTGTTTTTTACGCTCTAATTTTGGACACAAAGCTATAAATTGTTCTCCTAAGATTTAGATATGAACAATCAAGATACTCAATCAATAACCATCTACCACAACAAAAGTTAGAACAACCAAGCAACAAACATTCACAGATTATGAATCATGTGATGAATGGAAGAAGGACAGGAGAAACACAACAGCAGGGTATGGGCACCCAACAATTGTTATGATCTTTTATTCAATGAACGAGAATGCTACATCTGTCAAAATTATGGACATAAAGGCAACAAGCTGTCATTTAAAGAAATATAACCCGGATCAGAATCTCACTTGATAGAAAATATCAAGTTTGGAAGAAGTAGATGACAAATGTGGTCTAACGCTATCATTAAAATAAAAGGAATCCACGGTATATTGACAGTGGATGATCAAAACATGTTGGAGGCAGTAAGTTTCTAAATCTAGAGTGATGATAGAAAATGAGGGAGATGTAACTTTTGGAAATGATGCACGGGGAAAGGTGAAAACCGGGAATTGTGAGTTTGAGTAATGGAAAAGAAAAGCTCAAGATGTGATGCTTGTAGAAAATTTGAAACATAACATGCTTAGTGTCAGTCAAGTCGTGACGAGGATGTGAAGTTGTTTTACCTCTAAAGCTGTAAAATCAAATCTGTGGATTGGTTAAGCTAGGTGCAAGGCATAGAGCGAGGAATTCTTTAAAACATAGACATTGTTTTAAAAGAATAAGAAGAAGAATGTCACTTAAGAGAGTATGATGAAAGTTGGCTGTGGCATAGGAGACTTGGAGCACCCTAGAATTTTGATCACATAATCAAGCTCAAAACAATGAAGCGATAAAAGATCTTGAATATCAAAGCCATATGACTCTATACGTAATCACTTGTGAGATAGGAAAGCTTACTAGCACTCAATTCAAATCAAAAACTTTCTTTCAGCGGAAAAACCTCTCGAAGTTAGTACACATGGATCTATGTGGACCATCAAGGAGAAAGAAGATGCAGGAAAAGAAAATTACTTTATGTTGATTATTGATGACTATTCTAGACTAGCAGGTAGCCTTTTTGAAAGAAAAATCTGAATCACTTAGAAAAGTTCAAAGTGTTTAAGGCTGTGAGTGAGAATCAAACAGGAAAAAGGTTAAAGGCGGTAAAAGGTCACGATAGAGGAGAGGATTCCGGTTAAAAGGCTTCAAAGAATTACGTGATAAAAATGGGATCAAAGAGAATACACAATCATAGGAACTCCACTTAGCAAAAGCGAGGTTGTTGAGGAACTAAAAAGCAGTCCGATTACAACAAATGGAAGATCCATGATGAATGAAAAAGAACATACCTCGGACATATTGGGTGGAAGCGATTCATACAGTTGTTCATATCCTTAATAAAGCTCATCTTAGACCACTGCGGTGACAAGACCCTTATGAACTTTGGTTTGGAAGACTGCTTCAATCAAAAATTTAAAGTTTTGGGAGCACATGTTATATCAAGGAACAATGATGAAAATATTGGCAAATATGATGACCCGAGGGCTGATGAGGTATTTTCTTAGGTTATACCACAACTTGATGGAATACGGATGCTATAATAAGAGGCGCATAAATTGGTTGATTGTATAGATGTAAAGTTGATGAAGAAATTCCGGTCGAAATATAAGCGGTGATGAACCAAGAGCAGAAGATACAGTTGAAGATGAAGATGAAACGATCCAAGGATCAGAAAAGCCGGGATCAGATGAAGATGTGACATTCAAACCGATACAAGTCAATAGAAAGATGCAAATCTCTCACCGAATTGCTCGGAAAAGAACCATCTAGAAGATGGTAGTGGGGATATAAATGAAGGAGTTGGACTAGAAGAGGCGATTAAGGACAGAGAACAATCTCATGTTGCCTTTTTATCTATAAGTGAACCTACAAGTGCAGGGAATCTAGTCGGAAGAAAGATTGGATTAGAGCAATGAATGAAGAGTTGGATCCAGTTGAGGAAGAACAATACTTGGGAGCTTGTCCCTAGACACGAAAATAAGAATGTAATAGGTTCAAATGGGTGTTCAAGAAGAATAAAATGAATAGAAAAAGGACAAGTTGTTAGAAATAAAGCCAGTTAGTGCATGGGGATATGCACAAGTGGAAGGTCGGAATTTGATGAAACTTTGCACTAGTGTAAGTTAGAAACTATCGGAATGTTTGCTATTCTTTTCTTAAAATTTTCAAAAAGTTTATGAGATGGATGTTAAGTCAGCGTTTTCTTAATGGAGATCTAGAGGAAGAAGTATATATGGAGCAACACGAAGGATTTTCATTGTGGACGATCTAATTATGTTTAGTGAAGAATGTATATATGGACTAAAACAAGCACCCGCGAGCTTGGTATTACGGTGGACAAATTTCTACAGAAAAAGGGTTCAAGAAGATGCGTTGGCGGTAACAACACATTAAGTACGAAGGTGATGATTTACTAGTTGTTTTGGTTTTGTAGATGATATTATTTTTGGTTGTACCTAATCAATCATGTCCGATGGTTTTACTAATTCTAATACAAGCGAAATTTAGGAAATGTCTATGATAGGAGAACTATCATATTTTCTTGAATTACAAGTAAAACAAAGCTCCCTACGAATCTTTATTTCTCAAGAAAAATATTTGAAAGAGATATTGAATAAATTTAGGATGGAGGATTCTTCTACAGTCCGTACACCTATGGTGGTTGGTTTAAAGCTGAGATGATATCACCTGATGTTGATCAAAAGGACATATCATTCGTGGGAAGTCTTACGTACATCCACAACATCTACGTCGATATAATGCAAAGGCTGTTGGAATGGTAGATTGAGTTCTGGTCTCCCTCTAAACAAAAGTCACTTGGTAGGCTGTCAAAAGAATATTCAAATGTCAGAAGGGAACAATGACATATGAATGTGAATTTTCATCGAGAATTTCAATTAATTGCTTACTTTCGAATCTTGTGGAGCAAATTGTGTTGATGAGAGAAAAAGCACCGATGGAGGAGCATTCTTTGGGTGTCTCACTAGTTGCATGGCTTAGTAAACAAGGATCCATTTCACTATCCCTTTCGAGGAGGGCATATTACATTCTTTCTTTGCTACTTGCTACAGATCTTATGGATGATGATACAAAATCTTGCAGTTTTGAAGGTAACTTACACTGATACTATACCAATTCATTGTGATAACACCAGGTGCACATAGAAGTGTCTCCAAGAATCTGTTCTTCATTCCAAGACTAAGCATATTTGATAGAGTATCATTTTCTTCGAGAACAAGTTACAAGCGAGTTGTTAGAGCTGATTATATATCCAACTTCAAAGAGCAGTTGTTGATATATTTACTAAACCATTAGCGGCGACCGCACATTATCTTAGGTCAAAGTTGGGTTATAAACTCTGTACTCTAATAATATGTGCACACAGTGGGAGATTAACTTATTGAATATCTGTTAAATTTCCTAAATGCTTATAGATGACGGGGGAAGTATGTTCTACTTGACAAAGGTCGATTGGAAGAATGTTTCTTATACTGACATTGATGTCAAGGAGGAGAGAAAAGAGTCGAGTTCGAGAATGTTTGGTCGCGAGGAAGTCACGAATGGCGAGAATCGAGGAAGGAGTGTTGAGTCGAATACAAAAGTGTTGCCATCAATGCAAAAGGAGGATTGTTGTAAATTGATTGAACGAACAGCATAAGCTTGTCATTGATAGCAAGTACAGTAGTGTTGATGGCAACAGTGAAGATGAAAGGTAAACATAAGACAAGTTCAGAGAATTGAATGATCGAACGCAGCGAGATATGTTAGATTTGGTGCAGAGTCGTCGGCAGCTGTTAGATCGGCGGAAGTTACACGGAGGATAATTTCCCATGAACAAGAGGCTTCATCCAGTCGAGTATCGGAGTTCCACGAGTCTCATGAACAATGACAACGAAAACAATCGCGATATGTGATTTCACGGTGTAATCACAGCCGTTGGATGAGAAGGAGATCTGGACCGTATTCTATTACTTATCCGGAGAGAGGATCTAAGCCGTCGGATATGTATAGGCTGCGAGAGAGATAATACATGAGGAGAATCGGGATCGGGACTTTAAATGTCAATTCACCGACAACGAAAACCACGAAATAGCGATATGCGATTTAGCGATTTAATCACAGCCGTTAAAAGGAGATATGAATGGTTGATTTTATTCGCCAGGAGTTTGAGGATCCGGGGATTTCCAATGAAAAGGAAACACAATGCAACGAAAACCCCACGATTTCGCGATATGCGAAATCGCTGATTGACTATGAACCGTCCAGTTCAACATGTGATATAGGCCCCATTGATCAACTCACGTCGGAATGGGGACATGTGGCACATCGAGTCGATGGAGACGAGGTGTAGAGTCTGAAGGAAGTCGAGAATGGCATGCTCCAGCGAGGTCAAAGGGTGTATACACATTATCATTGTAAACCCCGAAATCTTGACGAGAGGTATAGTGACAGTCACATGATAAGCTGGTCACATGGACCATTAATGTAAGCGAAGGGGGCTAAAGCTTCGGGAAGAAAGAACGCCGGGGATCGAGGAAGAATCGGGATTCAGTACATGTACATCTCGACGAGGAATGCTAAAATCGCCAATGAGTGAAATCCAGATGGGATCGGAACCGTTGGATAAATATTGATGGAACAGCTGGTCTTTCTCATACATTAGCAACCCCAGGTTATGAATCCGTTATGAGAAGCGGTGATCATGACAAATGGGTTAACATTTCGGTTGCCAAGACATATGTCCTTGTACCTATTGGAAGTGGAATGGAGTCAAGGAATCATGTATAAAATAAAATGAGTGAGACGGAATTTGGTTGGTTGTTCTGGATGGAAAAATTACGAAACAGTAAGAAAGGAGAATGGATAAGATGATGAGCATGAAATTTAATGGCGAGGAAGAGTAGAAGAGGTATTGAGAGAATATTATGATCTGAGGCTTGAGACACGGTGAAGAAGGCTGAGAGCGGTTTGTTGAGAATCGGATCTGGAAAAGGTAGAATTATCACGAGATAGTTGTGCATTATTCATTATTTCATATTCAAGGTGAGATGCGGAGGTTAACCGGAGGATTGTTGTCCTCATAATTTCAAGTGGGTGCTTGAAAGCGAGGAAGTTGTAGCTTCCATCACAGTTTGCGGCGAGAGAAACAAGGTGGTAGAGGGTGGTGCTAGAGGAGAACATGTGTTCTACGTTATGCGGGGTTCGTTGGAGCTTTATTAATGGCGGAAGTTAGTGCTTCCATCCGGTTAGTCTTTGGAATATTAGGAAGTTGGTGCTTCATCCGGTTAGTCTTGGAATACTCGGGGGAGTTAGTGCTTCCTTCTAGTGGGTGCTGAAACAGTTGGAGCTCTCAAACAAGTTGTAGCTTGTAAGACAGAGGCAGATTGCTTGACCCTCACATTGAGTTGGTGCTCAATTGTAAATGATAATGGAGAACTACAAAGGGCGCATCACCGAAGAAGAGGTTTTCTCCTTTATGGGTTTCCCTGGTGAAAATGCGCCTCATTATTGTACTTCATGTGTGGTGATGGTTTTACTTTTCGCATTCCTTATGTTGTGTTGATGACCACATGAAGAAAGATTAATAATGTTTTAATAAGTATAAAATTGTTTAAGCATATACAGCTGATTATTCTGATTGTTTAGTATTTCCAACAATATGTTTTCACTTATTAGAGTGCACTATGTACCTTGGGGGGATACCTTAGGTTTGGAAACAATATAAATTAATGACCAGTGACTAAACAATTTATCCCATGTTTGAATTCAATACATTTATTCATATGTTGCAGATTTGTATATTGTGATGGATATCAGTTGAATAGTTTGGGCTTGGGTGGCATCCATCATTGCCAATACCACATGAGTTATTTACAATACCACTCTCTATATTTCATTGGTAATTTGGAGGACCATATTGTTTACTCTACAATTCTAGCTATCCTTTGAGTGTACATTGAGACATATATGCACTTCCTATTTGTTCCTGGCTATGATTTGATTTGTACTTCGTAAGATCCATTGTGTATTTATTCATGATCACTATCCCACAAATAAACTTTACATGGATTTGAAATGTACTTGATTTGGTAGCCACGCTTGTTTCCCCTTTGAGCATGGGGGTTCTCACCTTGAGGAAGAGAGTTTTCTCTTACCATGACACTGCGGTGATTCTATGATCTTTAGATACAGTGAACTCTTTTTAATTTTTTCCCAAAATATTTTTTCTTTATTTATAATGTGTTTTTGGCCATCAGTTTCTTTTCTCTCCTGAGACATTAGAGGGCGTCTATTATACCTTTTTTTTGGTCATCCATGACTTAAGTCATTGATCTAGACTTGTGAAATTATTATAATCATGGAGCTTTATCCTTTTATGTTTTCTAGGGCCTCTTCTAGAAAATCCTTTAATGCATTCACAATCCATTGTTCATCATCTAGCAAGCATCCATGTTTTTCTTTAAAGAAACCCATGGGCACCTGCACTCTATTAGAGAGAAACATATGGGTACCCTCAAAATGAATTGAAAATATATAAAACATATGAATCTTACATGTTTTGAGTGGAAAACATAAGAGGTGTACACTTGTACATCCTCGAATTCAATCATAAACCACTTGAACCAACCTTTTCAAGTATAAATAAAAGGTTCATGGATGGGTAGGATTAGCTTGGCTAGCCATTTGAAAGACTAAGATAAGTCTTTGATTCTATTCCATTTGGATCCAAGTTAAACCCTAGTTGCTTCTACAAGTGGGAGAGAGATCCTTTAGTGTGCATCAAAGATATTCTTAGGCTCCCCTATTATATGTTGATCTTGATCCATGAGTTGAGAGAGAGATTGAAAGAGATTGAAGCACGAGGAAAGCAAGGTTTGGTGAGGAGGTCACAAGTAGAAAGGACATGTATATACTTATTGTAAATTTCTTATGCTTGAATGTGTATAGACGCTAAAGAGATCTAGATGTTGAAGATCCAATTTGTATCTTTATAATGTGAATGAAGAAACTAGAAATCTGTATTTCATTCTCTTTATTTAACTTTTCATTATAGTCACATTAATATATGTAGAAATAGAGTATTAGGGTAATTTATCCTACTTTTACTTGATTATCTTGTGGGATATCACCAGGTCGATTATAGGTCGAGTTATAATTATCGGTCGAGTTATACATTCCGGAGTTTAAATTTATCAGTTATATAGTTATATGGTATGAGTTATACAATCTAAGTTATACAGTTACAAGTCTGATTGTATAACTCTATTAGTTATACAGTCTGAGTTTAAATTATCCTTCTGTGAGTTACACAATATAAGTTTAAATTATCATTAACTACATAAATAAACATAGTTACATAAATAAAACCACCATCACACAACGTATGTATTTCTGAAGTGCCTCACTTTTAATATATCTCATTAGTCAAAGAGATGATAAAATTTTTTAATATAAAAATAGTCTCATGATATTGATTTTATTATATCTTAAATTTTAAAATAATAATAAATATACTTTAAAATATTTAAAATTATAATAAATAATTTAAAATATTTAAAATTATTTAATTTTGATTAAAATTTGGTTATCTTGTTTTGTATATTAAAAATTGGTGATTATTTAATTATTCTTAATTTAAATTTATTAAAATATATATTACCTTAAAAAATTAATTTAATGTCTTAACATAAATTTATGAAATATGATAATAAAAAGTAAAATTGTATTTATTACTAGCATATTTCCTAAACAGGGTAAAGGGAACGAGTAGCATACAATTTTTTTACTATCATATTCGTTGAGAAGAACAAATGATAGAAACAAAAATAAGATAGAAAAGTGAATGGAGTAATCATATTGTTTTTAAGCTGTAGCAATTTATAATTTTATTTATTTGTAAAATATAGGAGGGGTCTTTGCCTAGGCAGCTCCGTTTACAAAGAAAACAGCCAGCATATTCATCTTATGAGTTACAGCCTTTTCAGGGAATTTGATAGAAGTTATCGTCATTGATAATTATCTGCCCTTTCGTGAGAGAGAATCCTTTGTTTGCCATCTGATCCACTTCACCATTCAGGTTTCTAAGTATATGGTAGAATTTGCAGGAGGTGAAATCTTGAAGGACTCTTTTCAATCTGCCCAGAATTTTGTTGAGACTAGCATTGTTGAAGGGTCCTGGGTGTTTTAGACCACATAAGGAATCTCACGAATCTCAGACTTGGGTTTTATCTCCCTTTTCCTCTTGCTATTAGACAAACTTTGAGGGCCGAAAATCCTACGCACGGTTGTTGGTCTTATGGCCCTGGACCCGGTGAAGCTTGATCTCTTAAGATTACATCCGAAGGTAAATGACCCCTCCGGTACCGGTACGTTCAGGGGTTTTCCTTTGGGAGCCTAGTCAAAAAATATTGTGGTAAGATTTTTGGATCTCCACCGGTTTATGAAACCATCCCTCGAGGTTCTCTTATTCTCCACTCTGAATTTGTTATTAGAAGTTGAGGAGAAACACAATGAGGAGCTCAAGCGGGCTAAGACATCTCCTTTCTTCAGGACGGAGCAGAGGGTCTTCATTGAAGTACTGATGTTGGGTTGTTTCCATGAGGAGTGCTTTAGCTTTGACTGCTACCTGAAGAGGGGAGCGTGTATTTCCATTAAAAATTTGGTTGTTGCGAGCCAACCAAAGCTGCCATCAAACGTATTTGGGGACTGCTGTCCATATTTTTTTCGCCAGAAGGATTTAGAGGGTATGCAATGAGGGTAGATGTTGTTCCAAGAGGCGAACAATGCAGCGACTGTGCTCTGAGGGAAGGCTGGGATCTGCAGGTCCAAAAGAGAGAGCCTACATGCTTCCTTGGCGTAATTGCACTCCAGAAATAAGTGTTGGGCTGTTTCAGGTTTATGCATTACAACTTCATCTATGGGGCCTACAATGCCTCCTTTTCTCGTTAATCTTGTAGAGTAGTTTATTTTGCACAGTGATCAGGAAAAATAAATTCACTTTAGGAAGAGCTATATTGTCCCAGACTATCTTCCAGAAGGTCGGAGAGTGACTGTTGTCCTTTGAATTCTGAAGTTCTTTGTATCCTGTTTGCTGTGGTGTAGATTCCTGATAGTCCCCAAGCCCAACTATCTCTAATATGGTGGTTTTCAGGAGTGGCGCCTTCCAACAATTAGACTAGGATATTTTTTTGAGGCATTAGCCTATCTGGTATGTCGTTGAGATCCCAACCAGCCCATTCTCCCCGACAATCCCAAATCAAGAGATCGTAAAGTCTGTTTTTTCCTGCACGTGATAGCCATTCTCTGATGTCGGATATGTCTTCATTCCCCTCCAATGAATCGCTCCCCATTATTCTGTCCTACCACATGTAAATACGCTTGCCATTTCCCGACACTCTGTACAAGGATTTATTGAAAAAAGTGATGCTTTTGCAACAAAGTTTCCATACTTGCGTGCTATTGACAAAGGAATCAAATTGCAGGTTTCTATAGGATGAATTTCGGGCATATTTAGACAATAATGTGTTGCTGGTTGGGTGATTGGGCTCATGAGCCATTTTCCAGAGTAATTTTCCACCCATCGCTAGATTAACAAGGGCGGGATCTCGAATTTGGAGACACCCCTCTGCTATCGGCCGTCGAACCAGGTCCCAGTTTGCTAAATGCATCTTTCTTTCGTTTCCTTTCCCACCTTGCCATAAAAAATCCCTTATTAATTTAGAGATATGTTCCATGATGTTTCTGGGGGCCAGTAAAAATGCATATTGGTAGATCGGGAGCGCGGCCAACTGAGACTTGATTAAAATGACTTTCCTGCTTTGGTTAACTTAATAGCCACCCAATCTTCGCGATCTTGTTTTGATTTTTGCAAAATAATATCAGACCATAAAACGACCTTCTATTGACTCCATTTGTAATAGGGAGTCAATCCGATCCCGATTTGGCGTGTCCCTCTAAATCCCAGGATGTTCGTAATGTTAATGAGCTCTTGTTGGCTTGTGTTCCAACTGTAGATTTCAATCTTTCTCTCATTGATAAGAGCACTTGAGACTCTACAATAGATTTTTAGGACCGAGTCAAAGACTTTGGCTATTAGGGAAGCACCTCCCAGGAGAAGAGAGTCATCGACGAAGGCATGATTCAGAGGAGCGGCATCTGAGGAGGATTTTAGACCTGGGAGAGAGCCAACAATTCTTTTAGCTGAGAGTTTTCTACTGAGCATATCTGCCATTAAGATATACAGGAAAGGAGAGAAACCACGATGCCTCTCGGGCTTGGAAGGAAAATGTTAGAGGGGCGACCACCATTGACAAGGCGATCAAGGGTTACTCCCGATCTGGGAAACATTATAAAGTGAACCAAGAAAATGGGTGAAAATAGAAGGAGAGGAGGACCTTGATGAGAAGAGCGATTAATATCAACAGGTGGTTATCTCTGGACTTGAATGACATTACGAGAATGTAATGCGCGCCTCCTTGTTGGAAATTCGGCATCTTGACGAGGCTTGATCACGTTTCCGCTAACCGGTTTAACCCGGTAATTTTATAGGATGTGTTGCATAGTGATATGGGTCTGAATCTGGCGAATGTTTCCGGATTGGAATCTTTGGGGATTAATGCTAGATAAGTGAAATTGATTCCTCCACCGATCTTAGCTTTTCTCCTTAAACCTTTATCATTCTTTGAAGATCCTATTTTGATGATGTTCCAGCCTCTTGAGCAGAGGCTTGATCCTGCTTGCTAACAATTTAGCCAGTATTTTATAGGATGCATTACAAAGTGATATGGGTCTGAATCTGGCGAATGTTTCTGGATTGGAATCTTTGGGGATTAATGCTAGATAAGTGGAGTTGGTTCCTCCACCGATCTTAGCTCTCATAAACCCCTTTATCATTTTTTGAAGATCTCTTTTGATGATGTTCCAACAGACTTTATAGAAATGTATCGTGAATCCGTCTGGGCCCGGGGCCTTATCTGATTCCATGGACCAGATAACTTTGATGATTTCCTCCTCTGTTACCTCGCTGGTGAGGGCAGCGTTGTCTTCAGGTCTGATTAGGTGAGGAATATTCGAGAGGAATTCTGCGATTTCTCCTTCGGAGGCCTGAGTTCCCTCACTAAAAAGGTTTCTAAAGTGGCTGTCCGCTGCAACTTTGACTTGAGTGAAGCCTTTGTTGACCTGACCCTCTGTTGTCTTTATTTCTGAGATGTGGTTCCTGGACAGCCGGGCTCTATATTGTCTGTGGAAGAATGAGGTGTTCCGATCCCCTGCTTTTAGCCACAGACTCCTAGATTTGATTCTCCAATATTCTTCTTCTTTTCGGAAGGATCGATATGTTGAGGATTGGGCTTTTATTTCTTGTTCCAAGAGATCAGCTGTAATCTCTTTGCTTTCCATTTCTGTTTGCAGGGTCTCCAAAGTGTCCACTGCTTCTTTCCTTATGCTGGTTGGAGTAGGGGCTGGTTTCTTTATCCACTCCTTAAGAGCTTGTTTTGTAGCCTTCAGTTTTTGCTCCCACACAAAACTTGAGGACCCTGAAAATGATTTGGCCCAGGCTTCTTTTACAGTTTCGAAAAAGCCTTCTCTCTCTATCCATAAGGGGCTGAAGTGGAAAGGTTGGGGTCCTAGATCTTCTTCATCTTCGAGGAGGAGCTGGATCGGCTTGTGATCAGAGGTCAGCTTGGGTAAAATTTTTGTTTTGATTATCTTTTTCTCCAAAATAAGGGAGCCTTGTACCAGAAATCGGTCCAAACGTGCAGAGATATGTTCTGTCCCAGATCTGTTATTGGACCAAGTGAAAAGGCCGTGTATGGGACTGAAGTCTAATAGATCCCATTGCTGCAATAGTTCTTCCACAAAGGTCAGCATCGGATCTCTGCTGTTGGAGCTGCCTCTTTTCTCTTTTGATTTTAGAACTATATTAAGATCACCTGCTAAGATAATGTTACTTGGGATATGCTGTTCTAAAAATGCTGAGAGGGAGGCCCAACATTCTCGTTTTTCAGAGTAAGTGACAGGGACATAGAGATTAAATAGAGAGAAAGTCAGCTTACTTGCACAATGTGTCAGTTCCGTGAAGATCCAATGCTGGGTTTCATGAGAATTGTTGAGCACAAATGAGTCTTCTGTCCAAAGAGTTGCCAGCCCTCTGGAAGAGCCCCTTGAACTTACTGCTTTGCCTGCACTTTTCTTCCACTTTGACTTGCTGATGTCTAGAAGCGCTCGGCCTTCTATCTTCGTCTCTTGGAGCATGAGGATGTCTGAAGGTTCTATTTTCTGGAGGTCCATGACTGCTTCAACTTTGGAGGCGTTCCCCAATCCTCTGCAGTTCCAAGAGGCGAGCTTCATGATTTACTGAAGAGGAGGAGTAGGGCCTCCCTTTGTAGGCCTTGATCTGGTGTTTCTTCCGATGGACATTTCTATGGTGGGCTGACTTCCTTGAACTTTGAGTCTCTCTGCCTCCTCTTCCCTTAATTCTTTGCGGGATTTCCTGCCTGCTCTTTTGGA
>SNQJ01S0136408.1:0-15292 GCA_010110895.2 Picea sitchensis
AAACCACTATGTGTCAGTAGTCATATGAAATGAAGCACCTGAGTCAATCAACCATACATCATGATCTAAATGTGTACTTGTAGATGTCAAGTAAACATCGCCTTCTTATTTCATGAAGGTTTTCATTTTTGTGGAAGAAACATCATCAAATCACTTACTTTTATCAACATTCTTCAATATGCAACATTTCTTAAAATTCCCATGTTTACCACATTTTCAACATTTCCTTATAGATCATCCTCGAGATTTAGATCTACCTCTAGATTATAGATCTGCTCCCCAAAGACTCTTTTTTATTATTATTATCTTGTAGATGATATCTTACATGTAAAACATCCTTGGCCATACTTTGCATAGACTTTCTCTTCATTTCCTTTGATAACGAGGATGCAATTACATCCTCAAACTTTAATGTGGATTGAGTAGTACTACCAATTGCTACAACTATATTATCCTAAGAATATGGAAAGAACATAACAAGGTAATTCATTTATCTTCTTCCTTCATATTAATATCAATAGAGACAAGTTGACTTACTAGAGCACTAAAGGAATTTAGATGCTTCATTGTGGAGTTTCCATCGTCCATCTTAAAATGATACAACTTCTTTTGAAGAAACAACTTTTTTACCGGGGACTTTGACTAATACGAATTCCTTAACTTATCCCATGACTTCTCTACTTTGTCTTCAAATACATTCAACAACACCAAATATGAGAGGAAGAGTTGAATCACACTTCTCACCTTTCTTTTGACTTTTCCCAATCTTCTTTCAACATACCAATAGGTTTTTTACCTATACACAAAACAACCCATTGTTTTCTATCTACAAGAAGATGTTCCAGATTTATCTTTTGAAACTCAAAGCACTAGCTATTAAACTTCTCTATTTCTATTCTTGAATTGTTCACCATTTTTCTTTACACAAGATTCACTACATAAAGCTCCCACTCAAGAATAGGTTTATTGTAGGCCTACAATACCCTTTCTCTTCACAAAATTAGCTAAACCTAGCAACAAATGTGTCCCCCTGAAGACAATAACCTTGCTCTTATACCAAATGAAGATTTTGATAAACCAGTGCAAGAAAATAAATACTCACAAAATCTAAAACATAAGAATAACAATGGCACATTCACATGGTATACACAAGATTTACCTTGGAAACCCTTAATGGGGAAAACCAACTTAACAGAGAGTTGCACCTCTCTATATAACATTATATTAACTCCATTACTTACAATACAATACTTTGGGTATTCCATAGCATCCAAAACCCTCATCGGTTAACTAGGATTACATTACAACCTTGATCCCTTAATCGAAATTATATTTACAAAGGGTGGAAAAACCCTTGGTCAAGAAAGTATAAAATGGACCAAAACTAGACCTAAAATATATTTTTAGGGGAGATGTTCACCCCTTGCTCCAAAACTTACTCCAAGCTCCACATGTTTACCAGTATTTGTCCTTCATCGAGGGGGAGCCTATCAAATTATTACTAGCATAGCATGAGAAGAGCCTAAAACATGCGTTAGAAGTTTAGGACCTCCAAAATTGTTGTGAATCTTGCAAGATTCAGGACCATTTATGAGACAATAGTAGATTTAATGGCCACTTGGATCAATGTTCCCCTTTGGGAAGCAATCATCTCCATTGCATTAATTCCTACATATAATACATAATATTTTGTTGAATTTTTTCCTAGTACACCACTTACGCTTTTGAAGAAGTTTCCTTGCTTTGACACTTTGATAGAGTCGTATGTTTTGTTGGTGGGTGCTCTTCATTTTGTTGTCCATAGTCCAATCCACTATAGCTTGCTCAATATAATTAGGGATAATCTCTATAGGGTCTAAATGGATTACCACCTCCATGGTTTCCAATATAGGAATAAATTATGGTTGAAGCAACTCAAAATTAAAGACAATGAATAAGTTAAGCAACGGTGGAAGATTCAATTCAAAAGCATTCTCATGCACAATCTTGGTGATAGTGTAAGGCTGATATCAAAGTGGTCAAAGGTTCATGTGGGGGCCTATGAGGTGATGTTTCTGCAAGTGAAACCATACCTTGCCATGAACCTAAAACTTGTGTGGAACTTGATGTTGATCGTGTCATTGCTTGTACTTGGCATTTAATTTTTACAAAATATCATGAACTTGTTTTTGCATGTGCTAGATTTGTTAAAAAAAAGTGCAGCTTTCTTTGTCTTGTTTTGAGCATGGGGGGACTCTTCCCATGTTTATGCAATGGGAAAATCTACATCAATTAGGTCAATGGTTGGAACCCTCAGCACAACTAAAAAGGATTGTGGCCACTAGGATTATGAAGGGTTTTGTTGTATTTGCATTGTATACAAGGAAGGCTTTCATCCCATGTACATGGATGCTTGGAGTAACACATTTTGGGGATGTATACAATTATCCTACTATTACTTCTATCGTTCTAGTAGTTCAGGGATGGAAGGTAGTGAATATGGTCAATCTGGTGTGCATCATGAACCAAATGCTAAACCAAAATATACTTAGGAATATGTTCTCCCCACCAAAAAGAATGGTCATTGTCAATCCCTCCCAAAAAAACATGCACAAATAAGAGCATAGAAATGGGTTTTGGTGTGACACTCTTCTTGCAAGGTGCCAAAATTTTCATCTTAAAGAATTGATCAACAGCCACAAAAACATATACATTACCATGCTTGGTTGAGGGTAGACTTGATATAAAATTCATGGAGACTACCTCCCAAGGCTTATTTGGTGTGGACATGGGAGTGTACAATCCATGCTTCTTAGTTGTAGATATAGCGATGGCATAGATAGTACACTATGCGATATGTGTATTGACATCCTCTCAGAGCTTTGGTTAGTATAATTACTTATGTGACATTGCCAATGTCTTATCAACATTGAAGCGCCTTACCACTAACATGTAGTGTGCCTCCCAACTCCTTTTCTCATGGTCGCCTGAAGAATTAAAGATATGACACAGAGGTCCATTCTATAGGTGAAATTTTGAAACTTGTTTATCTGCAACTGATGTTTGGTATGTACAAGTGGATTTAGGATTAATTTTATACATGTGGGGCCACTTTGAAGTCTCTTGTCCATAAGAGTTAAGGAGTGTGGTAAGTGCCACAACTAGAGGTCAATTGGGGTAGTATGTAATTTGATCAGTTCTTCCCTTTAGATACTTAATGTTCAAGTGGAATAGTTGAAGGTACATGGACCATTTTTTATGGAAATCTTTTGAAAACACTCCCTGGATCTATATCAATTGCAAAGGCATGTGTTTGGTGTGGATGACTATTTTCTTTCCCATAATATAATGCTTCCATTGTCAACAGGATCAGATCATGGAGTAAAGCTCTTTGCCATAATGGGGCATCTACAAACCATGCCAAAGAGTGTCTCATCATGATAGGCCATAAGATGTCTGTGTTGTGTGAGGATTGCATAAATGTCATAATCTAATCCATGTGTTTTTATTTCAAGTGTTTCTTACAGATTTGGCTAAATAAGGACTTGTGATGCCTTAGCCCCTTAAATGATTTCTATTGTGCGGCCTAGAAAATATTGGCCTTGGATCTACCCATGTTCACTTGGATCAAGGAGATAAGAAATATGAGTGTAATGGTCCAAATATCCATAATAGCATAAAAATAGGAAGAATAAGTAACTCCATGCCTTGAGAATCATAGATAGTGAATGGATAATAAGCCTCTTTGAGGGGTAATTCCCTTTTACAATATATCAAATGCACAAGTTAATATGATTTCTACAAATAGGTCTCCATGGTATATAGAGGAGACTAATGGGTACAATGAAGGGGTGCGATTACAATTAAAGCACCTAGCCGATCAATAATGACAACAATAATATAACAATAGCAAGGTAATGTTCAGGACCCAGGGCTTAAAATGCCCCACCCCTTCAAACAAGTGTTTCCCTTGACACTTGATTAGTTATGGATGTTTCTGTATGAAGAATTATCCTTCACATGGGGCATCTTCTATTAGCAAGTTCTTCCACTTGATGAGGTACTTAGTAATTGATTGATCTTTTATTTGCTTGATTCATGTTTCAATGATCATTTCAATTTATCTTCATCAAGCTTTGGAAAAATAGTATGAGTTGGGATCTTGTCGTTGATTAGTCTCTTTAAGAAAAAAATATGGAAGACCAAATATACATGTGAATATGGAGGCAACTCAAAGTTGTAATCCATATCGCCAATCCTATGCACTACCTTATAGGGACCACAGTGCTTGGGTGCTAATTTGTTGTCCTTGTTTTGTTGCTTGAGGTACATATGTTTGTAAGGTTGACCCAATCCCCCACTTCATGGTTCCTTTCATTACGATGTTGATCTGCTTGTTACTTCATCCTATTATATGTCATAACCAAGTTGTTCTTAAATAGTTTTAGTGCCTCTTGTTAGTGCTCTATGTGATCTTCATTGCTTTAACCTTATCTTTTCCCTCTGAAAAGTGATGTGATGGAAAGAGGATCATAACCATCGAGTATCATAAATATGGACATTTTGGATGAAGTATGGAAAGAAGTGTTGTACCACCATTATGTCAAGGGTAACTACTTGACCCATTATGTTTGTTTATTAGAAGGAAGGAAATGAAGATAGCCTTCTAGACATTTATTGACAATCTTAGTTTGTCCATCAAATTGAGGATGATAAGAGGAGAGAGGAGCCAATTGAGTACCCAAACAAGAAAACAAGTCAGTTCAAAAATTACCTATAAAAATTGGATCTTCATCACTTACAATAATCTTGGGGTTTCCATGTAGCTTCTGAATTGTTTCCATGAATGTTGAAACTATTGTACTTCCTTTAAAAGGACAAGAAAGAGAGAAAAAATGGGCATAGTTTGTGAGTCAATCCACCATCACCATGATGAAATGCTTTCCTTCATAATTCAGTAGACCTATAATAAAATTCATTCAGACCTATTCCCAACACTAACTTGGTATGACTAACAGTTCTAGAAGACCTGGGGTCTTGATTATCTCTCCTTTTTTTGGTTGGAAAACCAAGAATTTCACCACAAATGTGTGAACATCAGTTTTAAGACCTTCCCCAAAAAAATCCTTCTTGATCCTATGATAACTTTCAAAATTCCTAAGTGTCGGTCTGTAGGAGAAGTGTGTAGTTCCAAAAGGACATTTTGTTTGATTTGTGAATTCTTATGTAAATATAGGTGATCCTTATACCAATGTTAGTCATTATTCCACACAAACCTATATAATGCACCATGGTCCTGTAGTTGTTGAATGAGCTTCGATGCCTTCTAGCCCTACTACTATTATATCCTTGCTTCTTCCACCCAATCAATTTGTAGAATGGAAATAACATGTAGTAAAGACTTAGTGTTTTCTTATTTCCTTGAAAGTGCATCTGGCACCACATTTTGTTTCCCTTTTTTGTAGACAATTTCAAAGTCATAATCTAGAATCTTCGTAACCCATTTTTGTTTATCTTCTGAAGATAGTCATTTTTTCAAGAAGTAATTAAGACTATCATGATCTGTTTTTACCTTGAAGTGTCTCCCTATTAGATAATTGGGCAACATTTCTTAATTGCATGTAGTATGACCAAGATATCATTCTCATAAATGGGTTTGAGTGAGTTCTTTCCTTTAAGTTGACAACTTTCAAAGGAAAGGGGCCTTCCTTCTTGCATTAAAAATGCACCAATTCCATGCCTCAAGGCATCACACTCCACCATAAAGGTTCGTGTGAAGTCAAGTGTGGCCAAGACTAGAGTTCTACACATAACCTCCTTAATTTTTTCAAAATCTTGGGTTGATTCTCGAGCTCAATAAAAATGCATCATTTTGCAATAACATTGTTAGAGGTCTTGATGCTTGACCATAGTTCTTAACAAACTTGTGGTATTAGCATGCCAATCCTAAGAATCCTCTTAGATTCTTCAAGGTTTCAAGAACAAGCCATTCCACCATAGATTTATTTTTGTTATGGCCCACTTTGATGCCCTCATGAGATACAATATAACCCAAATATCCCACTTCTTGAACACCAAAGGCACACTTAGAAGGATTTACATATAGTTTTTTTCTCCTCTAGTAGTTTTAAGACCATATCAACATGTTTTACATGCTATTCCAAGATATCTTGTAAATTAGTATATCATTAAAAGAATATTGAAATGAACTTTCTAAGGAAGCACTTAAAAATAGCACTCGTCGAGCTTTAAAATGTGGAAGGTCCATTAGTAAGTCCAAACAACATCACCTAAAACACATAGTTCCCTTTATGTGTTCTAAAGGTTGTTTTGAGGATGTCTTGTTCCCTCATTCTAATACGATGACATCCTAAATGGAGATCCAACTTAGTAAATAGCATTTTTCCCCATAATTCATCAATGACATCTAGTTTGCAACTAATGAAGTTATGTGCACTACTAGAATTGATCAACACTGCTATCTTTTTACTTTTTATACATCCTTCTATATTGATATTTTGAGGAGTGTTAATTCTTTCCAAAGCATGACAAGATACAATTTGAGTAATTTCTTCTAGTTATAGATCTTGTGAAGGTTACAATTCTTGTTCTTCCTCCTCTTCACAATATATATAGAATAATTTCTTGTCAACACACTTATTCCCATTACTATACTTGCTATCATGATTGAAACATAATCCTTTGCTATTCTTTCACCCATTTTTTGACGTTTCAACCTTCTAAGTTGAGTGAGGTTAGGAGTAGGAACATTGCACTCTTTGTAGATGTTAGTGGCCACCATTCTAGTAGCTATATTTTTACTTTTTCCTTTCCATGTTGAAAGCATGCCCAAGTATTTAGGCTCCAAGAGATGTACCTCATGTTGAATGCTCTCCTTTAAATTATCCACAAAGAGATAAAACAAAGTATCCTCTAGGATGTTCTTCACTCTAAGACTCAACTTTTGAAATCGTTAAATGTATTTTAAAACTAGACCTCTTTGCTTCAGGTTTATCAATTGGATAAAGAAGGGATTGTTCTTCATATCCCCATAATGTGTTGTTAATTCATCCATAAATATGCACCAAGAGACAATATAATCCTTTTTACGATAAAAAAAAATCCATGGGTACCACACAATTGATTAAGTTCTAAATACAAGGATGCAATAGTTACCTTTTGTAAAGTTGGCACTTGGTGTAGATCAAAGAATTTCTCCATCTGGAATATCCATGTTATGGTATCATTACCATCAAACTTCTTCATATCAATCTTGGGAATGATGTAATTCCTTGGTCTTGAGTTGAAGCCTCAATGATACAAATCTTGGAGTGATGAATGATGAGGTTTCTAGGACTCAATCTTCTTATTCTCCTTATCTTCTTCTTAGGGAGGTGAATTTTGGGTAAGGAGGCAACTTAGCTGCTTCAAAAGGTCCTCCCTCATGTAATTGAGATTCTCTTTGAGGTCATATTTTCTTACCATCTCTTTGATGTCATATTTGCTTGCCATTTCTTTAAGATTGTCTTTGAAAGACTTTTGGAATTTTATTTAGTTACCATATTCAAGACATTAGTCTTTGTTAACATTATAGATTCTAGGATATTTATTCTCTCTTCCATATTGGACATATTAAAATCCCTCTCTTCTTGATCTTCTTGTGTCATGGATGAGCCTTCTTAAATATTTCCAAGATTTGCATTTACATCTAGATATTACAGGCTTAGGGCTTTGGAGACAAATCTATTAGCCAAAATTCAACTTGTATCTTCTCCAATTATAATCTTCTATTAATGAAATTTATATAGGATGTATTATGCGATGTCCTCTTCAATATGCCCCTAATCCCATGTGATTTGTATATTTCAAGAAAAAGTTATTGGGAATTACCAAAACCTCGTATTTTCCCTTTTAAAACCATAATTTGGATATTGTCTTGTTGGTTGACCTTGCACCTAATGTAGCTATGAGATTTCTACACTCTAGAGTATAAATTTTGGCTTGTAATAGCTTGGTATATCTTCTTTGAAATTCCATAGGTATCACTTAATTATGATGTGCCAAGGAAAAAATGTGATAACTTTCTCAAAACTTGTGGATTTTGTCATCCTTCAAAATAATGAACTTGTACGGTATGCCACATGTCCAATTTTGTTGATTATAATCTAAAATTTGGAGTTGTAAAACCATGGTCTGTGTTTTCACCAACGCCACTAATTGTACTAGATTTGGAGCTTTTTAGATTTAGATATGACTATTTTACCAAGAACGCTTATTTGAGACTAGTCAAAACCCCTAACTTTCATAGCCCATAACTCCGAAAGCATAGTGAAATAGAATATAAAAAATGTTCACAAGGTACTTAGTTATTCCCTTTCTACACCCTAAAAATTTCACACACTGAAAATCCTCCACCCCACCCCCAAAAAAAAAAATAGAACAAAAATGGTAAGCAGACTTGTTTTAAGGACCCAAACCAAGGACTATCTGCTCTTGTTATGCACCAACCACCAAAATAGCATAAAAAGAGAGAGATAAGTAACTCCATGCCTTGATAAAGAGATATGAATGAAAGTGAAGCCTCTTAGAGGGAGAAACCTCCTTTTACAAAGAACAAATGCACAAGATGAGATGATACTAAAACTAGGTCTTGTTGGTGTGTGTGTGTGTGTGTGTGTGTGTGTGTGTGTGTGTGTGTGTGTGTGTGCGCGTAGGATACCAAGGGCACAATTACAATTAAAAGGTTTACCAACAATATTAATATAATAAAATAAATACAAAACTCGATATCTATGGATTTACATAGGTTTTTATGCGTAACATGGGGCTTTGTATAGGGGATTAACATGCCCCTCCCCTTCAAATAAGTGTTTCCCTAAACACTTGATTAGTTGTGGATGTTTCTGCATGAAGAACTCATCTTCCCATGTTGCTTCTTCTAATGGTAGGTTCTTCCACTTGATGAGGTACTCAGTAATTGCTCGATTTCTCGATAGCTTAACCATTTTTTCAAGGATTGTTTCTGGTTCTAGTATGATTTTCCTTTATTCATTGTTCTCTGGTAAAATATTTTGAATCGGGATCTTGTCATTGATTAACTTCTTTAAGCAAGAAACATGGAAGACTGGATCTACATGTGAATATGGAGGTAACTCCAATTTGTACACCATACTTCCAACCCTTTGCAACACCTTATAGGGACATAATACTTAGGTTGTAATTCATTGTCCTTCTTTTGTTGCTTGAGGGGCATCTGTTTGTATGGTCGTAGCCTTAGAAATACCCAATCCCCCACTTCAAATTCCCTTTGTTGATCTACTTCTTGTTTCATCCTATTTTTTGATATAACCAAGTTGTCCTTCAATAGTTTGAGAACCTCTTGTTGGTCCTTGATGTGGTCCTCCACTACTTGAACATTCACTTTCCCCTTCAAGGCTGATGTGATGGATGGAGGATGATATTTGTAAATTTCCATAAATGGGGGATTTTTTTATGAAGTATGGAAGCATGTGTTATACCACCATTTTGTCCAGGGAAAACCACTTGACCCATTATGTTTGTTTATCAAATTCAAAGCAATGAATATAGACTTCTAGACATTTATTCATAATCTCAGTTTTTCCATCAGATTAAGGATGGTAAGAGTTGTGAGCCAATTGAGTGCCTAAAAAAGAAAATAATTCCATCCAAACATTTATAGTCAAAATTGGATATTTTTCACTTACAATGATCTTAGGGATTCCATGTAGCTTTTAAACTCTTTCCATGAATGTTGTGGCTACTATACTTGCTCTAAAAGGATGAGAAAGGGAGCAAAAATTATCATACTTTGTGATTCGATCCACTACTACCATGATGACATTATTTCCTTCGAACTTGGGTAGAACTATAATAAAATCCATTGAATCCTCTTCCCAAGTTTGACTTGCTATGGCTAATGGTTGTAGGAGACCTAGTGTCTTGATTGTCTCTCCCTTATTTTGTTGGAAAACCACACATTCAGTGAAAAAAATTTGAACATTAGTTTTAAGAGCTTCTCAGAAAAAGTCGGTCTTGATCTTGTATTAAGTTTTCAAGAACCTTCAATGTCCTCCTATAGGAGAAGTGTGCAATTCCAAAAGGACCTTATGTTTTAGTTGGGAATTCTTACATAAATATAAGCGATATTGATATCATGGTAAGTCATTCTTCCACACAAATTTATCTAATGCACTTGGGTCCTCTTGCAAATGTTGAATGATATTACATACCTTTTGATCTTGCTTCCATTCTATCCTTGCTTCTTCCACCCTATCATATTCTAGAATGGAAATAACACATAGTAAACCCTCTACGTCTTCTTCTTTCCTTGAAAGTGCATCTACCACCATATTTTGTTTTCCTTTTCTATAGATAATTTCAAAGTCATAACCTAGCATCTCAGTAACCCATTTTTATTGATTTTCTAAATAAAATCGTTGTTTCAAGAAGTGCTTCAAACTATCATGATCTATGTTTACCTTGAAGTGTCTTCATATTAGGTAAGGGCACCATTTCTTAGCTACATGTAATATGACCAACATTTCCTTTTCAAAAATGGGTTTGAGTATGGTCTTTCCTTTAAGTTGGCTACTTTCAAAGTCAAGGGGCCTTCCTTATTGCATTAAAATTGCATCAATGCCATGTCCTAAGGCATCAAATTCCATAATAAAGGTTTTTTTGAAGTTAGGCATGGCCAGGATAGGAGTCATACATGTAGCCTTCTTAAGCTTTTCAAAATCTTTGGTTGCTTCTTGAGTCCAAGAAAATGCCTCCTTTTTAATAACGATGTTAGAGGTGCTTTTATTTGACCATAATGCTTAAAAAATTGTGATAATATCCTATCAATCCTAAGAATCCTCTAAGATTATTCAAGTTTTTTGGAATTGGTCATTCCATCGTAGATGAAATTTTCTTGAGGTCCACTTTGACACCTTCATGAGATAGAATATGACCAAGATATTCCACTTCTTGAACCCTAAAGGAACACTTAGAAGGCTTTACATATAGTTGTTTCTCTTCCAATATTTTTAACACCATGTAAACATGTTGTACATGTCCTTCCCATGAATTGTTGTAGATTATTATATCATTTCATCAATCTTTGAAATGTTGCAGGTGCATTAGTAAGGCCAATTGGCATTGGAGAGCCCTCTAACAAGACATACTCCTTTAAGGATCATTCGGGCAAAGGAAAATGGATGACATCACTCTATATTTATTTGAGCCTGAGGGTGATCACGTTAGTGTTTTTCCCTCAAACGAGGCATTCATCTGTGCCCAAAGATTAAAGAGGGTAGTCAATTTGGATGACCCCGCTCTGTTTGATTGCGATGGCATTACTCTAGAGGCAAGTAAGAGGTTTAATGAGGGGCAACTCCAAGGTTCCCATCATTTGGTATTGAAGGAAGTTGTCGGTTCAGAAATACCTCTCCCACCACCTTTTCATGCAACCCCAACTTCCTCACGACTAGCATGCAATAATTCAGCATCTCAGGTCCAGGCGAAGGTATCATAGGTGCATGCAGAGGAGATGAAATCCAAAAAGCATAGGTGTTGGAAAGTTAAACCTGAACGT
The DNA here is from genome assembly GCA_010110895.2 of Picea sitchensis. Lineage (NCBI taxonomy): Eukaryota > Viridiplantae > Streptophyta > Pinopsida > Pinales > Pinaceae > Picea > Picea sitchensis. The sequence continues at coordinate 11,576 of SNQJ01S0136408.1, forward strand.
CAAAGGATGGTTGTAGAAGATGATGTTGAGATCAGGGCCATCCCCGATATTCTAGGGAGAACTACGGTGGGACATTTCAGTGGGAAGTTCATCTCCTTGGCAGTGCTTAAGGGGTGGTTAACAAAGAATTGAGTTTGTTTATTGGGCTACTATCCAATGTAGCACACCCTAGAAAGAGGATGGTTGAGCTTTAGTTTTAAATGCATAAAGGATTTGGAAGAAGTGTTTAGTAGGGTAAGGATATGGGGGTCATCAGGATTGATACTGAAGGAATGGGCGATCTCTCTTGATCCCCTAAGAGAATCACAGACACCTGCAAAAATTTGGGCAAATCTTCCCAACCTTCCCTTAGTTTTATGGAATGAGTCTGTTGATGGACAAAATTGAGCTAGTGTGGGGTGATTTTAAATGGGTTCAGAAAATTGATTATTGATGGGTGCCTTTTAGGTGTTGTGGATACCACCAAGTTGGCCATATGCAAGCAAAGTGTTGAAGAGTGCCCTCTCATTTTCCTCCTTTCTAGAAAATATGGAAGTAAAAGGCGGAGCCTGAAGGTTCAGTGGGATCGAAGGTCCTTTCCTTCGATGGTGATGTTGGGTCGAAAGCAAAGGTTCTTGGAAGTGTCTCCCTGTCAGCCACTTCAAAAAAGTCAAGGTCAAGTCCATATCCTAGTAAGTCTTTATCCTTGGCTAATTTTGTATGTGATAAGTTTGTACAAGAGTGCTCGAAAAATGCTCCTTTGGTTTTACCTCCCTCTCCAAAGTATTTTTCCTCCCCGCCATCTCGTCTTATAGAGGGTGACAAGAATCATTCCCACTCTCTTCCTTGTTTGAATCATGATGTCTTTAAGGATGGTTCTTTCCATACTTCTACCAGTGGGTCCCCTCTCATCTCCTCGTCTATCGTATTAAAATTTGCATCTAAGAATTCCTCTTATTCCTAGTCCTCTAGACAGTCCATAAAATTTGATTACCATTTGCGCTCTAAAGAAAATATAATAGAAGAAATTTTTGGAGTAGGGGGCTTGGCTCTCGACAAAGGATATGGGGGTCAAGCGGGTATAAAACATCTCATCTCCATTGCTCAATCTAAAGCTCTGAAGTAAATTCCAAGTGGAAGACAATCGATAATTGATCAGAACCTTAGAGTACGTAAAGCCCATGAAGGGGTTCGAAAACAATAGTTCTTTCTTTTAATATCAGTGGAGTAGGGGGTGTTCCTAAGCTTCAAGCCCTCGAAGGGCTAGTCTCAGTTAGTAGGCTGGATTTTATTATGGTTCAAGAAACTATGTGTAGTAGAATTTTTCTTCACAAGTGGTCCATTTATGTAATTATCTATGTTGGAGTCTCAAGGGGACTTCTATCCACCTAGAGTCCAAGATTCAAAGCAATTCAAACTGAGCCAATTTCCTCAGGAATTGTTGTGGATTTGGAGGATTGTCTTTTGAAATGCTCCCTTAGGATAATAAATGTTTATGGGCCCTATGCAGAACGAATTCCCTTCTGGGAAATTTTGGGTCATTCTGGGGTTTTACAGGTCCCAAACATAATTCTATGTGGAGATCTGAACTTTACCATGTCTTTGCGAGAGGTGTGCGGGTGCAACCAAGACAAGACCCTCAAGAAGGAGTTTTTGTAAATTGGATAGAAAAAACAAGCTAATTGATATAGAACCTTCCAAAATATCCCAAACTTGGCGAAATGGGAGAAGAGTGAAGGATGCAGTGGCCAAAATGTTGGATAAATTCTTAATATCATAATCATTGTTGGAATTCAACTAGAGGATATATCCTAAGGTAGTGCTCGGAGGCATTTTAGATCACATGTCTATAATAATGGAAAACATCAATAACCTTGTGCATCCTCCCATCTCCTATGAAGTTCAATGACACCTAGTTTGGTGAGGAGGAATAAAAACGCCTTATCAAGGATCTGTGGATCCCTTTAGTTTATGGAACCAAAATTTGTTATCTGCAACAGTTTGCTTTAAATATCTCAAGAGTTACTCATGCTACTTTAAATGGGCTAAGTCCTTCAATGAAAAATCTCTAGGGAAATACCGACAAATAGAAGCACAGATGAGTGAAATACTGATTAAAGGAAGAGTGGACCAAATGTTGGAAGATGAAATAATTTTTCTCGATAAACTGATGCAAAAAAGACAAGATATTTTGGTCTATGAGGAAACTAGATGTCGTTTAAAAAGTAGGGCCATTTGGTTAAAAGAGGGAGAAAATGGGTCCATTGGGTGGAAGGCTTTGATGGAAGCCTACCCATTGATTGGAAATTGGTTGTGCTAGAAAATAGGCATTGGAAAGCAAGTATGGATTGGTGAAGATCCATGGATTGGATCAGAAGATCGTTTTAAGCTATCAAAATCCCTGGTAGGAGAATTGCATTCAAGAGGAGTTTTTTCTTTATGGGATGCTCGTTTAAGCGATCAAGATGGAATAGGAAGAAGTGAATGGAAAGTGGCAAAAGGTTTATTCCTGGAATAAAATCTATAGGAAGAACGAGAATCTTTTACAAGACTATTGTCATCAAATTTTATTCATTTAGATCATGACACCGAAGACTCAACCTGTTGGTCAAAAAATGAGAAAAATGGATTCTTTACAGCAAAATTAGGCTATCAGGTACTGGCAGAGGAAGATTACATAGGTTTCTCAAAAGCATGGTGGTCTCCTGTGTGGAATACCAACGCTCCTTTAAAGGTAAATACTTTGACCTGGCTAGTGTTAGAAAATAAAATTTTAACTTAGGATAATGGATTGAAGAGAGGTTGGATCGGCCCGAGCAATTGTGTCCTATGCAGAAGCGTTGAAGAGTCGGTGCATCACCTTTTTGTTTTCTTCTCTTATGCATAGAAGGTACGGGTGGAGGTATGCACCATCCTTAAGTGTGGATCCATGATTTTGGAAGGTGGTATAAGTGAGTGGATGCAAATGTGGTTTTTTAAAGGTAAGGATAATCCCTTTAGGTCGATGTCCCTTTTCTTGTTATATTTTATTTAGCGGGTGCGAAACTCTTGTGTCTTTCAAAACAAATTTATCCCTGAAGAAATAACAGTTGGGCTAGTTCAAAAACTTTCTAGAGAATTTATGTATCAAGAGAAAGCCCCCAAATATAGAAATATTATCGAGCTCGAAATTGACAAGGAAATCCCATGGAGATTCTTTGACGGGGCCAATCAAGGACATCCAACACGATGTGGTGTTGAGGCGGTCCTCTATATTTCTGATAATCATTTATATAACATCCATTTTACTCTTAGGAGAAGGTTAAACACCAAGGAAGAGTTAGCAACATTATGGGCCCTTCTATTTATGGTAAACTCTCTCAATCTTTGCAAAATGTAGCTATTAAGAGACTCCAAAATAGTGGTTGATTAGGTCATGGGTAAAGGAGATACATAGGTGGCAAGTCTAGCAGCTCAAAAAGTATAGGTTCAAGAATTCCTTTCATTATTGGAGTGGTTCTCATGTAGACATATATACCAAGAGCTAAATGGGGCAGCGAACAAACTATCAAAGGAGGCGTTGGAGATACACGATGGAACTTTTTGTTTTCGACAGTTTTATGAAGGGCAGACCCGTGAGGGCATGACCTTTTATTTATAATGATAATGGAAAAGAATGTAAAAGATGCAAATGCAAAAGAAAATGTATTTTTTTGTAACGAAAGTAGAAAAGGAAGGTCATTGTATCGAAAGCATACC
>SNQJ01S0136408.1:15302-34243 GCA_010110895.2 Picea sitchensis
CTCCAAGAATCTGGCCTCCAAAAATGCCCAATATCCCCCAAAAATGGAGAAAATCAGCTAATAAAAGGCATTTTTAATTACAAATAACCAAATTCTTATTTAAAAACCCACTTATGCAATGTATATTGGGCGCAAGCTCCTTTCCTAGCGCGCGGCCCCCCGAAACTCGGTCATATGGAGCACCATATGGCCGTGTACTTCGCGCGTTGGCCCTTTGCATGAGCTCCAGCACCCGGTTTCATTGGCTTAGCGCCCGGAATCACTGGCCAAACGTAACCATAACCCCGCACGTTTAGTGGTAAGGTCCCAGTCTTGTGGCTTATCCAACGGAACCGTGGGCTTGTCGGTTATAACCGCGCGTTTTATACTCCGCGCCATCGGTCATATTAAACGGTCGTATGTTGGTGTGTTCCGTCGAGGGCTGGGGCTAAGCCCCGGTCCTTTTTCCGCCCTTTCGAACCAATCAACCACTTTATAAACAATATGTGCCGTTGTTATAACAAGCAACGCCCCCGGCGCTATGGCTAGCCCGACGTCCATAGTTCAATGTCGCCCGGGAGGTCGCGGGTTCGACCCCCGGCGCCACCAAACTATAATTTTAACACATATAACCAAGAACGAATCATACAGCGCCACATGGCGCCCTATGAGTGGGCCACGTGGCATTTTTAAACCAATCTGAACGTGCCACGTGTCGGCCTGTGATTGGCCCATGTGTGCCGCCACGTCAACCACCGTACGCCTCTGCCATGTTGCCACGTCGACGACCGTACTGCCACTTGTCGCTCTGCCCTGCTGCCACGTGTCCTACCGTACTGCCCAGTCACCTGCCACGTCAGCTACCACGTCACCATGATGACGTTAGCGTGCCACGTGTCACCTTGTGAGTGGTGACACGTGTCACCTTTTTATTGGTCCATCCGTACCTCCAAACGGCCAAATCCGCCTGCCACGTGTCACCTTCCTGTGCTGCCACGTGTCATCATCCGATGTTGCCACGTGTCGTGTTCTGGTACCACCACGTCACCGTACGGACATGCCATGTCAGCTGTACGGACTGACACGTGTCTGTACGGCCTGCCCAGTCAGCATCAAATTTTTGCCTGTTTGACTTTTCGGACAGAACGCGATATCTTCTCCATACGGACTCCGTTTGACATAAAAATTATACCACCGAAATCAGGAAGACGAGACGGACGCAATGGAATACGTTTCGTTGCATTCCGAGCACTTTGAGTTTTGAGCATTTTTCAAGCCCTATCAGGCTTCTGGATCCGTTTTCAGATCACAAGTGTCTAAATATCCTAACGTCCCCCTCAAGAACAACCTGGGATAGGATTGAAGGATTTACAAAGGAAACACAATAGGAGAAGGAAGGAGGCATTAGAACCTATCCCCCCTTATTGACAACTTCTTGAACTCCTAACATAGATTGAAGTTTGGAAAACTTCACTTGTGTAAGAGACTTTGTGAAAATGTCTGCAACTTGATCTTTTGTAGGGAAAAGGAGCATTTCAATAACTCGATCATGAATGAGCTTTCTGATGAAGTGTATGTGTAGCTTGATGTGGTTGTTGTGTTAATGTTTAATTGGATCTTTGGCGAGCTTGATGGTACTATGATTGTTGAACCAGAGAGTGGTCGGATGTTGTTTTTGGAATTCAAACTCTAAAAATATTTGTCATAGCCTCAAGGATTCTTGACTTGCATTAACCGTTGCTTGATACTCTACTTCTGCTGAGGAAAGAGCAATATCCTTTTGTTTCTTACAAGCCCAAATGAAAGGTCCAATACCGAGGCTGAAAACATAACCTGCAATAGAATTTCGATCACCATGGTCGTAGGCCCAATCCGAATCAATGAAATGAACCAATTAAGGAGTCCCCATTGAACTGTAATGTATCCCAAACTAAAGTATACCTCGGACATACCGAGGTATCCATTTAGCTGCTTTCCAATGGCTTTCATGGGGTTTTTGCATATACCGGGAAACAAGACCAACAAAAAAGGAAATATCGAGGCGAGTATGAGTCAAATATAAAGAAGGTCACAAGCATACTTAGACTGGGAAATAAAAATTCATTCCTTGGTTTGCAATACTTGGAGGCCAAGAAAATAATGCAAATAGCCTAAGTTTGTCATTTCAAAAAAATATTTAAGGCTAGATTTTACATGGGTTAAAAGTTTAGGGTCACTATCAGTGAGGAAAAAGTCATCAACATAAAGAACAAGTATTATGAAATGGATCCCTACTTTCTTGGTATAGATATTAGGGTCATAATGACATCTAAAAAATCTAGTGTCAAGAAGAAAGTCATCAATTTTGGCATACCAAGCTTGAGGAGCTTGCTTAAGACCATAAAGAGATTTCTTAAGGTAACAAACAAGGATGGAGTCATTCTAAACATAGTGAGGAGGTTGTTCCATGAATATTTCTTCTTGCAAATCCCCATGCAAGAAGGTGGGTTTAACATCCATTTGATGGAACTCCCATTTATGTGACGCAACAAGGGCTAGAACAAGGTGGATAAAATTCATTTTGGCTACGAGGGCAAAGGTTTCATTATAGTCTATGCCTTCAACTTGAGAGAATCCTTTGGAAACTAATTGTGCCTCCTATCTTTTAACACTTCATATGATGCACACTTACTTCTATACACCCATTTATATCTGACAAACTTTCTTCCTTTCGAAAGAGGTACAAGATCCCAAGTATCGTTCACCATAAAGAGCGATACTCTTTATTCATTGTTGTGTCCCAATTTGGATCGCCTGAAGCTCCTACAAATGTGCTTGGATCACGAGTCTCTGAAACTTGAGCCAAAAGAGAAGAGGTTCACTAGAACTATGAACGTGTTCGACATTGATATGAAGGGTCACCAACAAGATCACCAACTGCTTCTTGAGTTGAACGAACCCATTTGGGAAGTGGTGGTGTTGATGTTGGTTCATGTTCAATAGTCTCATCTGGAGGAAGGTGAGTAGGCAGAGGTGGATTTTCATCCTCGATGTCATCATATGAAGAAGAAGAAGCCAAAATAGGAACATAAGATGGCACAAATGTCAAATATGGCTTGCAGGCCGGAGATGGCACAAACGTTGAATTAGGCTTGTAGGATAAGAGATTTTCATCAAATTTAACATCACTTGTAATAATAACTTCATTGGAATGAGGTTGAAGAATTCTACAACCTTTGACATCTTCAGAATATCCAACAAAAATACACTTCTCACTTTTAGGTTGTAAAGCTTTCCCTTTTTCATCAAGAATATGAACCCATGCTACACTACCAAATACACGAAAGTGGCTTATATCTAGCTTAATTTTAGTCCATTGTTCTTCTGGTGTTACATTTTTTAGAGTCTTTGTGGGAGTGCGATTTACTATGTAATTTGCATAGTTGATGGCTTCGACCCAATAATGAAGACTTAATCCTTTAGATTAGATCATACAATTAGCCATTTCCTTTAATGTATGATTCTTTCTTTAAACGACACCATTTTGTTGTGGTGTATATGGAACAATATGCTTCATTTGAATGCCCTGTGCAATGAAGTAACATGTAAATGTGTTGTTCCTATATTCACCTTCATTATATGTTCTTAACCCTTGAAGTTGATGTCCAAATTGTTTTTCTACAAGGGCCTTGTAGGCCAAATGTTAAAATTTCTCTTAAGAAGTTAAGTGTGTTCAATATTCTTTAGCTTTAGACTATTAAAACAACAAGTTCATGCATTAGGAACACTAAAAGAAATACATCCACAGTATACACAAGATTTATCCTAGGAAACCCTCATGGGGGAGAAAACCCAACAAAGCTTCTTCAATATATATTCTTCAACAAGTACAATGTCTCTCTCAAGAGAGATCTCACCAAAGAGAATATAAACCAGAAACACTAACCAGAATAGAGTAGCACACCACTAGACCAAGATAATCCTCCAATAGATAACCAAAACCCTTCACCAGAACACCCTTCCTTTGTAGTTGTGTCTCCTCCTCATACTTGCGCACTTCTTACTTGTGTGAGAGAGCTTGTGTTGTGTGTTCTCCAAGAGAGGCGCTTAGCCTCTTATAAATATAAGTTGAGCCACCCAGGAATAGGTCAGGGTCAACTTGTACACTTTACCCTTCTAATTTACAATTGACTTTTGCTAAGGCACAATAGGGCTGACTTTATAAATATAACATAATATAAATCTTTAGGGTTTTGTCTTAGTCTAATACAATACTGAAACAATAAGAATATATTCCAAAGCTACTCAAACTTCAACACTCCCTCTTAGCAAGGAAGGTATTCTTCCGGCACGATCATCACAACTGCTTCTGCGCTTCTGTACACTTGATCATTGACTTGTTGAATTTCCACGAATCTATATTGAAGAAGTTTTGTAACCACATCATGCATCCAGGGTCTCATCATACTTCTAGGCTTTATCTCATCATGGGGATTTAACTCGCCAACTCACATGGAATCTGGCATATAATTCGTAAAGAACTAGTAACTCATTAATTCACACAGAATCTGACATCTAGTTCATAAAGAACTAGTAACTCGTCAACTCACACATAATTTGACATCTAGTTCATAAAGAACTAGTAACTCGACAGTTTACATGGAATTTGACATATAGTTCATAAAGAACTAGTAACTCGTCAACTCACAAAGAATCTGACATCTAGTTCGTACAGAACTAGTAACTCGTTAGCTCACACAAAATCTGCCATCTAGTTCATAAAGAACTAGTAACTCGTCGGCTCACACAGAATTTGACATCTAGTTCATAAAGAACTAATAACCTTTGGTTGGCACACTAGGAAACTGGTACACAATGACTAGGCATATAATCGTAAGGATTATGCGTTGTAGTGTGCACAAACTACCCATCTATCCCAAGGCTAGGAAACACCTCCAACCACACAGGTTGGCCCACCAGCTTGAAAAGTTGGGTAACTAACCAACCCCAAAGGCTTGGCATCTCTTGACCTTGTGTGAGGTCATGCTGACTGGTGCCACGGTCAGTAACTACCCATTGCCACTGCCACATGTTGATGCTACTGTCCTATAATCAAATATGTAACTCATCACTCCCTCTTACTAGAGATGTCCTTTTGGACCACACCAAGCTTGTCTATGAAGTATACAAAATTCACTCTCGATAGGAGATTGGTCAACATGTCTACTATCTGCTCATCTGTAGCGACATACTAGAGCTTCACTGCTCCCCTCTGTACCACATCTCTGATATAATGGTACCTAATCTTGATATGATTTAACTTGTCATGGTACATTGTGTTCTCTATCAACTTCACACAACTCTGGTTGTCACACTAGATACAAGTCACCTCTAACTTGGAACTTACCACTGTCTTCTCTTTTGGTCTCAGAACCACATCCCAAACATCATTCTTTACAATGGACCGGTACTCTTCAACCATGGCATCCTTCCATTCTTTCTTCTCTGAACCCTCTTCATAACTGGTAGGCTCATCATCAATAATGTCACTCAACAATACCACATAACTAGAGTATGGTTGTGGTCTCTTGCTTTCTCTGAAGGATCCTTTCGGAGCACCATACTTTTTTGCATATTGAATAATTTCTTGATCCCAAGTTGGTATTCTCTTCTTAGTATTCATCTCTCAAGATGAATCTGCAGGTCTCTGTGGTTCTTCCATATCATGATCATGGCCCGCATCTGTATCTAAAACTCTAGGAGCTTCAGGCTCCTCATGTGGAATCTCGTCTGTATGATGTTGCCTTGATCTACATAAGGTTGCATCCTCATCGAAGGTGACATGGTTGCTAGTCTCAATCTTTCGGTGACCAGGGATGTAGACTCGGTATACCTTCGATGTCTCACTATATCCAACAAATATACCCTTCTTGCCTGAAGGTTCCAACTTCAATCTCTTGTCCTTTGGGACATGCACATGTATTGGACAACCAAATATCATTAGGTAGTTGGCCTCTCGCTTTTCACCTGTAAACATCTCTTCTAGTGTCTTGTTCCCAAGTACACGGTGGGGACTTTTGTTCTACACATATATTGCAGTTTCAATTGCTTCTGCCCATAGATGCATCTGTAAGTCTTGATCATGAATCATGGCCTTTATTTCTTCCATGATTGTACGGTTCTTTCTTTCTGCCACACCATTCTGGAAAGGATTGTAAGGAGTAGAGATCTCCCCCTTAATCCCAACTTCCATATAGAATGTCTTGAATTCATCTGATGTGAATTCTCCTCCATTATTTGATCTCAAAATCTTTATCTTCTTTTCCATAAGGTTTTAAACAAGTGCCTTGAATTCTTTNTTGTTGAATACTTCACTTTTAGCTTTCAAAAAATAAATCCAAGTTTTACGTGAGAAATCATCAATAAACGAAACATAGTATACATACCCGCTAAATGAAGTGGTTGACATCGATACACACACGTCTGAATGTATAATGTCCAAGGCTCCTTTGCCTTTGTTATCATTGCTTGGAAATGGTTTTTTCATGTGCTTGCCTTGTGTGCATCCCTTGCATATGCCTTCATGATTGACTTGGATTTCTCGCAAACATATCACCATCTTGCTTACGATCGGTAGGGCTTTGTAATGTATGTGAGAAAATCTTCTATACCATAGCTAACTTGAAGTGATTGTAGTGTGTAGTAAAGCTAAAATTGAATGTCTCTTTAACTTGTAGAACCCTCCTTCTTGAACACCAATCACTACAACATCATCAATAGATTTTCCTTTTGCCCACATGAGAATCTCATCGTCAATGAAAGAAACTATGAATCCTTTCTCATCCAAGGCTGAGATAGAAAGGATATTCTTCTTCAAACCAGGTACATACAAAACATCCTTCATCTTCATAGGTTTTCCGTAATTCAATCTGTAAGATGCTTCTCCTACTCTTTTAATGGGATACCGATAGTCATCATCGAGCTTCACGTTGTGAGGTGAATCCTTCTGAACTAATTCTCGGAAAGAATCCTTGAAATCTACCATGTGCTTAGAAGCACCACTGTTAATAAACCAAGTGTCACTTCCATGAGTGACTGTACCTGTAAGGGCTGATATCAAAACACATTCTTCGCTTGAGTCATCTTCTTTGGCTCTTTTTTTATCAGGTTCATCATCTTCTGTGGCGTGAGATTGATGTCTTTTATACTTTCTTTTTCTGACCTGACCTTTAGAGTTGGGACAATTATTGCAATGTGTCCCATCTTCTGACAGATGTAACATTGTAATTTGAGAAATCCTTCTTAAGCTTGTGTGTCTTTTGTAATCCATGAGGCTTCTTGTGCAAATGAACTTCCTTCTTGCTCTTTCCTTTTCTATCATGAGTTGCTAGAGCTTGATTTTCTTCATCTCCTAGTTTCTCTTCTTTTGCTGCCAATCTAGCTTCTTCCTGAGTGCAATCCTCCCATAGTCTGTTAAATCTTGTTAGCCTTCTTCTTGAACATATTCCCTGAATGAATTATTCCCAAGATCTGGGGAGACCATTCAAGGTAGTCATTACTAATTCAACTTCTTTGATTATGTCTTCAATGGATTCAAGTTGTTCTTTGATTTGAGACACCCTTGTCAAGTAAGATTGAATAGTTTATGAACTATGCATCTTCACATTCTTGACTTGTATCCTCAAGGTCATCTTCCTGTTGATCTTCTTGCCTTCATACAATTAGGATAAGGCATCAAACATTTTCTTGGGAATTGTCAATGATGAGACATGAGGGATCAAATGATCCTTGATAGAATCGACAATGATTCTCTTCGCCTTAACTAGTTTCTTTTTGTGTATTGCCTTGGCCTCATCTTCGTCTGGTTTTGGAACTTCTTCTTTGACGAAATCTTCTAGGTCATTCTCTTCTAGAATTAGCATCACTCTATACTTCCATGCTCAGAAGTTATCAACACCCTCAAGCTTCTCATCAAGCTTGGTATTGGGTACCATCTTGTCCTTGAACAATAATACAATAAGATAAATGAAAACTTTTCAAAGAAAGGTTTTGAACTTACTAGAAAGTCTGTTATGCCAAGGTGAACTGCTCTAACTTCAATATTCAACTGCCAAGATGTCTTGAGCAAGGGTTTATGTGGAAACCGTAATTTTTCAAAATGTGAATTTTGGAATTATGCTCCAAGGGAAAGGTGTGCCCTCCTTAGGCGAGTGCTTTGGTAGCTTTACTTTGACCAACGTCCTCCAGAAAGTGGTAGAAATCACCTTCTAGGGTTTTATGTAGTTGTCGGCAGTTGCAACACTTGTTGCAGATTTCAAAACTTTGTCAAACTTAGAATATAAACCAAAGGAAAGATGTGCTAGGGTTAGGAGAGTCTTCCTATGTAATTGATTTCCCCAGTTCCTCTAAATTGTGAGAATGGTTTCTTTCATGCCCGCTCTGATACCATGTTAAAATTTATCTTAAGTAGTTAAGTGTGTTCAATATTCTTTAACTTTATAATATTAAAATAATAACTGCATGCATAAGGATCACTGAAAGAAAGACATCCACAATATACACAATATTTATCCTAGGAAACCCTCATGCGAGAGAAAACCCAACAAAGATTCTTCAATATAGATTCTTCAACAAGTACAATGTCTCTCTCAAGAGAGATCTCACCAAACATAAGATAAACCAAAAACCCTAACCAGAATAGAGTAGCACACCACTAGACCAAGATAGTCCTCCAACAGATAACCAAAACCCTTTAGTAGAACACCCTTCCTATGTAGTTGTGTCTCCTCCTCAGACGTGTACACTTCTTACTTGTGTGAAGAGATTTTGTTGTGTGTTCTCCAAGTGAGGCACCTAGCCTCTTATAAATACAATTTGAGCCACCTAAGAATAGGTCAGGGTTGTCTTGTACACTTTACCCTTCTAGTTTACAATTGACTTTTGCGAAGGCACAATAGGGTCGACTTTTACAAAGGCACAATAGGGTTGACTTTACAAATATAACATAATATAACTCTTTAGGGTTTTGTCTTGGTCTAATACAATATTGAAACAATAAGAATATCTTCCGAAGCTATTTGAACTTCAACACCAAAAACTTGTCAAAAACTTTGTTCTTAAGTTTTAAGAAGTAAACCCAAGTGCGTTTGGAGATGTAATCAATGAAAGTTAAGAAATACTTGCACCTAGAGATGGAAGGAGAAGAAATCATACCACAAAAAACATTGTGAACAAGCTGCAAAGGGGCCAATGTGTGCTAAGAGGCACGCTTTTCAAAATTGTTCGGATGATTTTTGTCGAGAACACAATCGACAGAAACACCATACAAGAAACAAAAGGAAGACCAGTCACCAGGTGTTTCTTAAATAGTTGTTGAAATGAGTAATATTTGAGATGACCAAATCACTCATGCCAATTTTTTCTCAAGTCGTCACTATGAGCAACAAAAACTAATGGAAAAGATGATGACCTAAGTTTGTCAAATTTGTACAACTTGGTAATATCATCAACAATTCCAGTTGTTAAGACATGCTTAGGATCTTTTAAATCATTTATTACAACTTAGTGAGGTGAAAACTCTATGGTTTTACTTTCACCTGAATGAGTGATCAGATACACTGATAGAAGCTTGTAGGAAAGACTTGGAACACATAATACATCATTGAAATAACCATTATCTACATGAACTATTCCAAACCATACAACATTAAGAGATATATCATCACCAACAAATATTTGTTTGGTGTTACATTCATTTAGAGCAGAAAAATGGCTTTATCCTTAGCCATATGATAAGATGCTCCATAATCAATAAGTGACTCATCAAAAGAAGTAGTAGAAGTTGCATTGAAGGAGAAACCAGAAGAAAAAAGTGCATGTCCATGAGAAGAAGAGGTAGAATCAATACTGATGTTGTAGTGCTTCATCGATGCTTCTAAGGATTCCATATTTTTAAAACATTTAGACTCCACATGACCATCTCACCCACAAACATTGCAATGCTTTTCAGTCTTATTGTTTTAGGATTTTTCTCCTTTGTCACCATTAGGAGCAAAATCTATTGGAGAGGGTTTGGGACTCTTGTTTTGATTTTTGTTGTGGCGAGGATGTTGTTTCTTGGGATTCTTGGATTTATCTTTCTGTTGGGCCACTAAGGCTTTGTTGGATGTATCTGCAATGTTGATCATTCCAAGTTGCATAAGCTTATCTTTCTCTCGAATCAGAGAATCACAAAAAGACTCAAGAGTGGGTTCTTTATAAGCACTCCCTAGAGCTTCTATGGTGGCATAAAAGGCAGATACAAAGACAAAATATGCACTACCAAGCTCAACAAGAATAACATATATTTTCAATCATCCTTTAGATCTATTTTACACTCTTGACATAAAATTCTAAGTGTTTTGAACTTAGATAAATAATCTTCAATGCAAGGAAAGTAATTGTGAATTAAAGTCATTAATTAATTTTCAACCTGGTGGGATCGAATAATATTGTGTTTATCAAACACAACTTGAAGCTTTTCCAAGCTTCATAGGGGTCATCAATTCCTTAAAGGTGAAACCTTAAATCAGGAGAGATGAACCTTCTAATTGTTCTACATACTTCGTCGTTCTTATTATCCCATTTGAATTTATTTTTGACATCAATGGGTTCTTGTTCTTTTCCCAAGGTAACTCAGTACAATCCCTTACTTCTTAGTACATCCTCCATATGGGATTTCCATGAGAAGTAGTTGGTACTGGTAAGCAAAATATCAATGGGAGAAGCCATATTAAATTATGTAGAGAATATGGATTTAAAATCTGAAACTAATGGTCTAGATGGAAAGCTCTCTAAAAAATCTGTTGTTTAAAAAAAACGACACTGAAAATGGACTTAGGATGTGAAAGTTATGTCCTTCCAAATAGAAAGGCATAACTGGTAAGCAAAGATCCACGTGGGAAGTAGAGGTTGGTCCATGTGGTGATGCCCCTCCTTCACTAACGTTCTTATAACCTCACTTTTACAAATAAGTTGCTTATGAAGTGACCCACTTTTAAAGAATAAGTGAGAATCACTTTTAGAATGAAGTTACTTTGTAAAAAGAGACTTGAACTCGAGACCTCTTACTAAATAAAACAACTTTCGACCAAGTGAGTTATTGAAAAACACATTATAATTGTAAATGAGGAGGATGGGGGTGTTGTTGTAGTTATTTTTGTTGAAGTCCTGCCTCAAGATGCATGCTAAAAAAAACTTGTTTTTATGTGTTCACACAACAAAAAAATTCCACTTCTCGACAACAACAAAGGGGTTAGATATCGGTTAGATTACCCGGAAAATGCAAGTTTTCTCTCTACTTCTAATTTGTCGAGATCACACAGAGTGCACAACAAAGAGCATACACAGACAAGAAAACACTTTCCGCTCTATTTCTAATCTGTCGAGATCGCACAAAGTTAAGGGAAAAGAGCATACACATACTAGAAAGAGTATCAAGCTGGAAAACAAAAATTGAAAACTAAAATATTATCTCTGTAATTTTTTTTAAAAAGGGTGTATTCAGGATTTATACCTCAGATGAGAATGAAATGGTCATATCTTGGGTAAATGAAAACCTTTACAAGTGAAACAAAAAGCGTTTCTAACTGAAATGGGAACTCTAGACACAATGGAATAGTCCTATCAACCCAAATATGTATGGGAATAGCAGAAACCAGAGATGTGGAAACACAGCTTCAAGATCTCAATCTACAACAAGAGCAGGTCTTCAAATGGGATCTGATACCATGTTCGAAAACACATGGTATTCCAACAGAGGACGAACACCTTTAGTAGCCACTCACACAACTAGATCAAAGATCAACACAATGATGCTTTTACATGGTAAAACCCCAATGTGGGGAAACATCCACATCCCCAGCTAACGTGGCCACCTGAGGCAATTTATTAATGCAAAATAAAAATATTTTACAAGAGAGATTCTCACAATCGATCATTAGCAAATGACCCTCCATGCTCTTTAAATAGAGATCGTGGACCAATTGGATGCTAAGCCATGGATCAATGTAGTTGTTAAGATCGAGGAGAATACGAGTCATCGAATCATTTTGTGTCTAGAACATATCATGACCGTCAAATTACATAATTACAACTGAATACTAATGCATACTAAAGAAACACACTTTAGACCAAGTTGATCTTAACTAACTCTTAAGTGTCTAAATATCTGAACGCTTCTTCTTCACAATCTATGTAGAATAATTTCTTCTCACCACATTTATGTCCCTTACTATACTTTCTATCATAATTGAAACATAGTCCCTTTGCTCTTCTTTCATCCATTTTCTAAGGTGTCAACCTTGTGGGTTGAGTGAGGTTAAGAGAGGGAGCATGGTGCTCTCTATAGTTGCTGGAGATCACTCTTCTAGTGGCCATATTTTTACTTTCAACTTTCCTTGACATACTTAAAGGATGCTCTAGGGATTTAGGTTCGAAGAGACACACCTCATGTTGAATGTTCTCCTTTAAAGTGTCGATAAAGAGATCTAACAAATTATCCTTTGGAATGTTCTTTACCACGAGACTTAGTTTTTGGAATTATTGAATGTGCTCCATAATTTGACCTTTCTACCAAAGATTTATCAATTGACTAAAGAATGTATTTCTCTTAATATCCCCATAATGTGCTATCAATTCATCCATAAAAATGGACCAACGGATAATAGAATTATTTTTTCTTTCAAAAAGCCATTGATACTAAACAAATTAATCATTTTCTAAACACAAAGATGCAAGAATTACCTTTTGTAAGGTTGGCACTTGGTGTAGATAAAATAATTGCCCCATCTAGAATATTCATGTTATAGGATCTTTACCATCAAAATTCCTCATATCAATATCGAGAATTAAGTAGTTCCTCGGTGTCAAGTGGAACCCTTGATGATGCAGATGTAGAGGTGATGAATACTTATGATTTTGGGGCTCAATATTTATTTCCTCCACATTTACATGATTTCATTGTGTCCTGATATCTCCTTGAGAGAATCTCTTGTCTAGGGTACGTAACAATCTGGTTGACATGGAATTTTTCAATTCTTCCATCTTTTCTATTTGTACCCAATTTTCATCCATCTTCTTTTCCATTTGTACCCTACTTTCATCCATATTATTTTCCATATGTTCCTTATTTTCATCCATCTTATTTTCCATCAAATCATTTCTTGTTATTGACTTACACTCAATTCATTAAATTGATTCTCCAATTTGGCTAGCTAGTAAAAAATCTCTTCTCTTTCTTCCTGGGTCATGGTTGAGATTTCTCGAGGTTTAGTCAGTGAAGTAATTTTTGGAGAACCCTTTGAAGAAATGTGGGATAAAAATAATAATACTTGTCTTTTTTCTATTTATCACAAATTTTTGAATCAACAAAAACAGATCTTCTAATCAAACATTATGATAGTTGTTAGTTGCGTACCTTTAAAACCCTAATTGGGAGATTGTCTTACTAGTTGAACTTTGTCTGGATGTATCTTTGAAATTTCAGCCCTCCCGAGTCTAAAATTACTTTATGTAGTGCTATGATGTTTCTTCTTTGCAATGCCATAGGTATGACCAAAATTTAAAGTGCCAGGTGAAAGTTATGTTAACTTTACCAAAACTTGGTGATTTTTGGCCCTTTCAAGAGAGAAAAATTGTATGGAATGCCAAGTGACCAATATTTCATATATGTTTCTTGAATTTTTACCTACAATACTACGGTCTATCTTGTTTCCAAAGAAATAAGTTGCACTCAATTTTGACTTAGCAAGCTTCAGATATGTCACTTCCACCAAGAACACTTGTTTGAGACTAGTTGTAGGACTAGTCAAATAACCATGATTTCCACAATCTATATATCCAAAATTAAAACAATCCAAACGCTAAAAAAAAATTCACTACTTCTTTTCTATGTCTCCTCGGGATACTAAAAATTTCACAGTCCGACACCTTTCCAAAAAGAATTTATAACAAAAATTCCAAGATGACTCGTTTGAAACTAATTTCACGACAAATCACAAACCCTAACTTCCACAAGATATATCAGAAATTATGATGAAACAATATCTGAAATTTTTACTCGACGTACTTCATTATGTCTCCTCAGTATCTTGAAAATTTCATAGTCAGAAATATCTTTGAAAAAACATTATAACGAAAATTACATGATGACTCGCTTGAAGGAGAAAAACCCTATGATCATTTGCTCTGACACGAAATGTTATGCATCAAATTACCAAAATAGCATAAAAAGAGAGAGACGAGTAACTTTGTGCCTTGATAAAGAGATAAGAACGAATGTGAAGCCTCTTGGAGGGGGAAACCTCCTTTTACAATAGAACAAATGTACAAGATGAGATGATCCTAAAACTATGTCTCATTGGGACATATATAGGAGACCAAGGGTACAATTACAATTAAAATGTCTAGCTGACATTACTATATAACAATAGAAATACAACAACTTGATATCTAGGGCTTTATGCTTAACATGGGGCTTAACATCACTTATACCAAATGTTATGGTTTGAATACTTAAAATAACATAAAAATAGGAAGAATATCTAACTCCATGCCTTAAGAATGATACATAGTGAATAAATAATAACCCTCTTTGAGGGGGCAACCTCCTTCTATAGTACATCAAATACACAAGTTAAGGTAGTTCCTATAACTAGGTCTTAATGGTATATATAGGAGACAAATGGGTAAAATTACAATAAAAATACCCAGCTAACCAATAACGACAACAATAATATAATAATAGAAATATAATGTGCCCCTACCTAGGGATTAACAATGAGATAATCCCAACACAAAAAATGTGGTAAAAGTTAGCGAGCCTCAAGAAGTTGTGAAGCTTCATCTGTGTCTTTAGGGTAGGCTAGTCATGGACGACTTGGATCTTGGTTGGATCCACATGCATACCATGCCCATCCATGATGTAACCCAAATATCAAATTCTTTGCATGCCAAATGTGCACTTCTCTAGGTTAGCATATAGCTTGTGTTGTTGGAAGGTGCTCAACACTTGTTGAATTTGCTTCATATGATCTTCGTAGGTTCTCTTGAAGATGAGAATTCTCTTTAGGTATATGACCACAAAATAATTGCTGAATGGTCACATAATATCATCCATCATCCTCATGAACATCATTAACACATTATTAAGCTAGAAGGCATGGCCAACCATTTAAAAAGACCTTCCTTAGATTGAATGGATGTCTTCCACACATCAATTGGGTCAATTAGCACATGGTGATAACCAAACACAAAACAATTTTGTTGAAAAAAATCATGTCTTTTACTTGATTGAGCATATGATCAATCCCATGGATGAGGTATTAATTCTTTACATTGATTTTATTCAAGAATTTGTAGCTAATACATAGGTTCCATGTCCCATCATCTTTTTGAAAACAATGGAATAGNAAAAAACAAGCAATGAAACTAGATCAATACCCTTGTATATGCTAACATCAAAAAGTGTTCCTTGAAGAACAAATGAGCATGTGTGATATCCAAGTATTAGTTGATATACCATTAAAAACCTCTTAGATCCAAACAATCTAGACTAAAGGATGAAGCAAGGTCAAACCCTAGATTACAAAGCAAATAAAAAATAAAGGAAACAAAAGGGAAAAGACAATTTTTTAGGGTTTTGTGGTTGAAGCAAAAGATAGACCATTGCCTAAGAAAGGGCTATGGGGTCACTACACAAGCCTAGGTGAGGATTAGGGTTTAAAAATGAGGCAATGCTGATGGCACATGAGAGGATTGCATATCAAGTGTTACCCAGGGCTAATAGGGTTCTTTAAATTTGGATGGGGGGATTGGTCCTTTTAGAAACCTCTCAAGTACTACCAAGCTGATTGAGCCCTTAGATGTCCTGGTTGAATGCAAAGAAATAAAACTTTAATGGTCAAAGGGATTAAGGAAAGAATTCTATACCTTAGTTGCCCCTCCAAGTGGAGCAAGGTGCACTTCTTTGGCTTTGTAGTAGCTTCGTTATTCAACAAACCTAAAAAATGTTCTATCTGAACCCTTGAAAAATATTATGAAACATCACATAAAAGAGAATAGATACATAATAACTTCTTAGGCAATTTTCTCATTAATCTCCAACAATGAAAATGAGAGAGACAACCTCCTTTTATAGCTAAGGATCCTCCTCAATAAAATGAGTAATATAATATACTAGCTCAAAACCACGAGAAAAAACTAGTGGCCCAAGTCAAAACCATGGGGAAAATACAACAAATGGGGACAAATAACCCTCAAAATCCTCCAACACATGAGCACCCCCTAAAAAATGGTCCAAATGTAACAATAAAGGGCCACACGTGTAGACTAAAGGGGCTATAAGAAGTGAAACCTCTCATAAAACATGCCAATGTCCCAAAAATGGGTGAAGAGCAAGCCAACAATGGTCCAAGGACTAAAGCACATCTCCAACCAACTCCCAAGAGCAAGGAAGTGGAAAAAACAAGAAGTAACAACCTCCAAGTGTGTGACATCACCCCTAACGTGTGGGACGTCCATGGTAGAATCCAATGTGTGATTGCATGCTTGGCCTCCTCAATAGGGTGCTCCTAAAGTAAAACATTGTGGTCAATGCCACGTCATCTTGTAGTCAACACAACAACATGTAACCACCACAATGACCTATAATCACCTCCTAGGAGTCCTCCAATACATCGACAAACTCCCATGTGTGGTCCAATGAGGGAATGATAATGCACATGTGTAAGTATAGTGTCCAACTGAGCAAGGACAACTCTGAGTTATCCACATGGCAAGTGTGGTGATGTGGCATCCTTGTCATGGTCAGATGCACTGTCATAGATCCCAAAGAAGTGACACATATCCCATTGCAGTACATTGATCTCAAGGTAGCATCACAGATCCCAATGCAGTGTCACGGATCTTTAGGCATGGTACATCGACCCCAATGCAAGGCACCCACTTGGAGAGATGGGTCTAGGTTCTTGGTGCCATCAGGTGATGCACAACTAGTGATTTCTCTTATCACAACATAACAATAAGGTTTAGTTTTAATATTTGCCTAAGTTTTATAAGGGGCAATAACATTAACCCTTGTACATGTGGCAAGTCCCATGCCAATAAATATTTCCTAAGTCCTTGGGTGAAAGACAAGTAATGTGATGAGTAATTATGAATAAGAGGAAAGGAAATACTTCACGTGATGACCTTCAAAGTGATTTCATATGCATAGGTCTTGTTATTTTATTCATTTAGCTTTCATGAGCTAGGATTTTATACAATAGACTTCAGCCTTCAAGAAGGAGTTTTTAACAATAAGTTACTTGTCCTTAATATTGTTTCTTACTACCCCCTTTTGCCTTTTTCTTTACGTGTTCATTTTATTGAACAAGTCCCTTTCTATTTAGATATTCATAGATAAGCTAGGGGATAGGAGCATTGGCCTCATAGCGAGGCGGCATTGCTAAAGATTTATTTTTTTGGCTTTTGATTTTATTGCTTTTCACCTCCATCCTTTTTTGGATTTAATAACTCGAGCTTTCTTCATTAGACCTTTATGTTAACATTCGATAAGTCATACATGACTGGGATAGATTTTTATGGATGGAATGAAGTGAAACAAGGAAAGTGGAAAGTGTCTAGCATGGTTAAAGTGTGGAAAACACTACCTTGGCTAGTTACCCAGTAGTAAAAGTTGACCCAAGAAATGACAACACTTCTAAAGGAAAAATATGGTCCCCCAAGGTATGACGAGGCAAATAATAAAAGTATGCATGTTATGAAGTGCTATCATATTTCATTTTAGTTCTTTACCACTTTCATGACTAACTATTAGGGACCTAACCCCTCACGTAGGTAGAATAATATATTTCGATGTAATAAAGGTCAATATTAATAAGGCCTAGCGATAAGGAAGAATACGTCGAATGTAAGAAGACCTAATAGAAGCTTCTGCTTCTAGAAGGATCTTCCTCTAGATGGTTCTTTTGATAAACATATTTAGTATAAATAGGAGTCGAGGGTATGAGAACTATTGTCTTGGATATTATTGTAATAGAGCTCTGCTCAACTGGAGGTTGCCCCCTCAAAGAGGCAAGTGAACATTGCTCTCAGTAATCGAAGTGCTCATTCTTGTGTTATTCTGATATCATTTTGGTGTTATTGTGGTGTTGTTCTGGTTATATTGTTGTTTATCTGCCATTTCTAGCATTTTATTTCTGTTTTGCATACTTTTTATATCTGGAATATTACACTAACCAAGAAGTTATAGCATCATATCTAAATGAACCACCAATACATGGAATACCAATATAGATCACAATGAAACCATGATGTACCATCCATAATGCATATATCATATAAAGAGTGTGGGAGGAGGGTAAGATATACCACAATCGAGCTAGCACAACCATATATTTGATGGAGATAATGAGAAGAATTATCTAAGTCTGGAGAAGATGAGATCGATAACTCATGCAAACAACAACATGACACCCCTGTAAGGATACCTATGAAGTTGTCATCCCTTGGGGGGTAACAAGACTAATTGGGGTCTTCCATAAATATGTCCCCTTCTTCCACTGTAATCTCTTTTCCTACTTACCAAATCCATTGGTAGAAGGCCTCTTCCTTTCCACTTACCCACTAGGTTCTTTGATGAAGCCATGTTCTTTAGTTATTCTAGGGTCAAAGAGTTGAGCTACCCTTCCCTTTATTCATATGCTCAATTCTTTATGAAATCGTTGGTATTAGGACAAACTAAGTAATCCACCACGAGGTAACATTTTATTGAATTTCGTTCCTCTTCTTACAACAACTAGATTTCCTCAAACCACAATGATTAATTTTTTCTTTTTACATGTTAATACTCACCCCACCCTCCAACACATAGGTAAGGATGATATATTTCTCATGGCGCACAAAGAGCCTCAATGAAGAATTGGCTCATGAAGAGTGAAGTA
>SNQJ01S0136411.1:6735-20528 GCA_010110895.2 Picea sitchensis
GAATGTTTTCTTTCTTGTTATGCATTTGCTTTGTATATGCTGTGCATGTGATTTCATGTTTCAAACTGAAGTCTGAAAGGGAGAGAGAATGAGGTTCAATTGTTTCTCTATCTGAGCCAGGAGATTCCTGCAAGGTGTGCAGTTGAAGTCATCCGCAAAAAGTGTGTTGATGAAGGCTCAGTAGTTTAACTTTTGTTCTCATTCACCCAGAAGTGGAAGTGGGTTTTTGAAGCCATGCAAGGAGTGCGTAGGCTGAAGCAGAAGTCTCAGTTGTGAATCTGAGCAAAGGGAATCAAAGACTGCTGCTGCAGGAGTGCACAGAGTCGAAGGGATTCAACACTTGGGAGTTGTTGAATGATTGCCACAAGGAGTGCGTGCAAGTTCCTCTGAAGGAATCAGAGTGGAAAAGCTCAGGAGGTATAGCACCTTTGTGATATCGTTAAAGCAAAGCACAGGAGTTTGTGACGAGGAAAATTCGAGCAGGAGATGCAAGTGCAGGTGTCAGAGGACAAGTTCTGAGAAAGAACATTTAACCTTCTCAAGAATCTTCAAGGAGGAGGAATCGACGGTCAGGATTCATCGAGGAAAACTGCAAAATCCCGTCGGCCATTATATCTCGAGAAGTTGCACAGGATTTAAGTCCCAGCGAGAAGAGGAGGAGTCCCGGAGGAGTCATCGGATATCAGGGTCATCGGGATTTTGCTGAACAAGAGAATCGAGACCTTGTAGTTCTCGAAATCCCGAGAAAGGATCTCAGCCGTTGATCTTGACAGGACACGCGTCAGACATCCGGAGAAGAGTCGGGGTTCATTTCATCGGAGAATCAGGGTTTCCAAGGACATAGAACTCTCGCATGTTGGAATCACGATCCACGATTTCCCGACAGGAGTTTTGAACCGTCCATCGGCGAGGAAGCGTGGCAAGAGATCCTGACGAGTCGGCGTTTGGAGCATTGGAGTTTCCAGAGGCATAGAACTCTTGCGTGGAGGAATCATGATCCTCGATTTCTCGATAGGATCAGAGCCATCCAAACATCAGGGACACGTGGCGAGAGGTCCCGGAGAGTCGGAGTTCGGGATATCGGGGTTTCAGGAGTCGTGAAACTCTTGCACAATGGAATCGTGATCTGTGAATTCCCGACACGATCAAATCCATTCGATTTAAGGGATGCGTGTCCGAGGATCTGAAAGATTCTGGGTTCAGTATTTCAGGGTTTCTGCATACAAAGGAATTGTTGCATTAGAAGTCACGATTTCGTGATACCCGATAGAGAGACAAGGAAGTGGTGACGTGGAGGAGAGAGTTCACACGTGCATCGGGATTCGTCATTTCGGGATTCTCGGTGACGAGAAACTCACGACAGGAGAAGTCGTGAAATCCCGAAACGCGACAGTCCCACAGTCATAGCCTTTCAGTGGAGGACAGGTGTCATCCGTATCAGGTTTCGGGACTTGGAAGGGTCTGTGAACAAGTGCATTTGAAATTGCGAAACTCCGATACGCGATTTCCCGATCACCACTGGAGTGTGGGCCATAGGTGCCTAAGCATAGGACAGGTGTTGGAAGGTCAAGCCTCGCAGTGGGTCAACGCCAGGTGGCATCGGGGATCAGAGAATTGGAGATCCTGAGAACGTAAGTTCTACGCATTCCAATTCCGTGAATTTCAAAACTCTGTTAGGGAAAGGACCGTGGTCTTGTGGACCAGCAAGTCACATGCGAAAGGAGTTAGCCGGAGGGAGAAAAGAGTGCAGAAAGTATCATCGAAGATCGGGAATTGCGGATCCATTAGGTGAGTGATTCACGACCTCACAAGTGTCGATTTCCCGACGGGAGAATTCCCGATAAGAGCAAGGAACACGTCGGTGAAATTTCATCGGGTTTCGGGGATTTGTGAGACTCGAACCTGTGAGTTCAAGACTCGCAATTACGCGAAGTCCGATTTCCCAATAGGGCAAAGGGAGATCATAAGGTGAGTCCCGTGGGTGTAGAAAAGTCCCGATAAGGGATTTGAAGAGTACTTCAGCTCTTCGAGCCGAAGGAAGAGAAGGTCCTGGTGGGAGCGGACGTGCCCTGGGTGGCGCGTTTGCATCAGAGTGGTATCAGAGCGAGAAAGTTTCTCTATTTTCTGTAGCAGAGAAGAAGAGAGAATTTCACAATGCCGCCGAGGAGAGAAAGACAATCACCCAATCCAAAGGATAGGGGGAACCAGAGAGGAATTGGGAGACAAGCATAGAATCCAGAGATGGAAAGGAAGATACGTGATCTCCGAGCGAGGCTAGAAGATATGGAAGCAGCGTAGATATGCACAGCCAGTGCTGGATATCTGAGTGACTCCGAAGGTGAAGTTGAAGTTGAACAACAAGGAGAAGTTGCAGTCGAAGATGCAGCCAATAAGCGATTGATTAAGGCTATCGCCCGGATGAGTTCAAAAACAAAGATGGACATTCCAACTTATGAAGGGAATCTGGATGTAGAAGATATTCTAGATTGGATTAGAGCTCTTGACACTTACTTCGATTATGAAGATATCGAAGAAGATAAGAAGGCCATACATGCTGTCACAAAATTGAAGGGACACACAACATTATGGTGGGACGAGCTTCAAGCAGATAGACGTTCCAAAGGAAAGAAAAAGATTAAAAGATGGGATCGAATGATTGCAAAGATGAAGGAAAAGTTCATCCCAAGAGATTATCAAATCACATTGTTCAGGAGAATGCAGAACCTGAGACAGAAGCTGATGACAGTGAAGGAGTATACTGAGGAATTCTACAAGCTCAATATCAGAGCAGGTCATCGGGAGAGCGATGATGAAAAAGTTGCCAGGTATATGAATGGCTTGAGATACGATATCCAGGATGAGATGAGTATGATAACCATCAGAATGGTGGAGGATGCATATTAGATGGCGTTGAAAGCTGAGGAAAAGCTAAGCCGTAAGCTAGGACAGTGAGGACGAGGTAGGAGCCAACCAAAAGGTAAGTTAGTTGCTCAAGATAGGTTCCAGAAATCTAAGGACGACTGGAAGAAGCCTCAGACGAGAATAGAAAGAGGTGGAAGTTCACAGCAAGGCCAGCACGCTGAACAACGAAGACAACAGATAGAACAGGGCGGAGGATACGCTGATAATAACACATTTCCTCGTACCAGAGGTAGAGGAAGAGGCCGAGGTGGAGTCATCACATGCTTCACATGTGGAAAGAATGGACACAAGGCATTTGACTTTCCAGATAGGAATAAGGATGGAGGAGAAGCTCACATCACCGAGGCACAGAGGCGAAATGCTGAGGCAGAAGACGTAGAAGACGGAAGGTCGTTGATGATGCGTAAGGTTCTCTTAACACCCGAGAAGGAGGTAGAGGACACAACTCAAAGAAATAGACTTTTCAGAACCACATGCAAGACCAAAGACAAGAAGTGCAAGGTTATTGTGGACAGTGGAAGCATAGACAATCTCATTTCAACTGAGATGGTGGAGAAACTAGAATTGGAAACGACTGATCACCCAAGTCCATATAAAGTCTCATGGCTACAGAAGGGACATCAGGTAAGTGTCACCAAACAGTGCTTAGTTGACATCAATATAGGAGGATATAATGATAGTATTTTATGTGATGTTATTCCTATGGATGTATGTCATTTATTGCTAGGCAGACCATGGCAATATGACAGGGACGTAATTCATGATGGGAAGATGAATACGTATACTTTGGAGAAGAATGGAAGAACACATATGCTGCCTCCAATTAAAGATAAAGAAGTAAAACTAGAGTCGATAAATACTGTACTTCTCATGAGTGGGAAGGAACTTCTGGCAGAAGTAAAGAAGAAGGAAGATCCACAATTCTTTGTGGTCAGGAAACCAAGAATTGTTTTGACCAGCACAAGAGTGGATGATTTTCCAGAAGAGATTCAGGAACTACTGGAAGAGTTCGCTGACATTGTGGTAGAAGAATTACCTCATTCGTTGCCACTGATGAGGAGTGTGAGTCATCATATAGACCTCATACCAGGAGCCATTTTTCCAAACAAATCTACATACAGGTTGACGCCGCAGGAGAACGAAGAAGTTAAAAGGTAGGTACATGAACTATTGGATAAAGGACTGACCAGGGAAAGTTTAAGCCTGTGTGTTGTTCCAACGGTACCGAGTCCAAAGAAAGATAGAGGTTGGAGAATGTGCACTAATTCCAGAGCCATTAACAAGATAACCATTAGGTACAGGTTTCCATTGCCACGGATGGATGACTTGATGGACTGTTTAAGTGGAGCCAAATTTTTTTCAAAGGTTGATTTGAAAAGCGGATACCATCAAATTCGCATGAGGGAAGGTGATGAATGGAAGACAACCTTCAAAACCAACGAAGGGTTGTACGAGTGGTTAGTCATGCCATTTTTCTTGACGAATGCACCGAGTACCTTCATGAGGTTAATGAATGAAGTGCTAAAGGAATTTATTGGTAAGTTTGTCATTGTTTATCTGGATGACATATTGATTTTCAGCAAAACAAAAGAAGAACATCTGAAGCATTTAGCTACAGTAATGAAGAAGCTAGAGCAAGAGAAGTTGTTGATCAACATGATGAAATATTCATTTATGAAGACATAACTCATTTACTTGGGGTTTGTCATATCGGCAAATGAATTGAAGATGGATCCAAGTAAAGTGGAGGTAATTAAAAATTGGCCATCACCGAGAAATATTTTCGAGGTGAGAAGTTTTCATGNGCCACGGATGGATGACTTGATGGACTGTTTAAGTGGAGCCAAATTTTTTTCAAAGGTTGATTTGAAAAGCGGATACCATCAAATTCGCATGAGGGAAGGTGATGAATGGAAGACAACCTTCAAAACCAACGAAGGGTTGTACGAGTGGTTAGTCATGCCATTTTTCTTGACGAATGCACCGAGTACCTTCATGAGGTTAATGAATGAAGTGCTAAAGGAATTTATTGGTAAGTTTGTCATTGTTTATCTGGATGACATATTGATTTTCAGCAAAACAAAAGAAGAACATCTGAAGCATTTAGCTACAGTAATGAAGAAGCTAGAGCAAGAGAAGTTGTTGATCAACATGATGAAATATTCATTTATGAAGACATAACTCATTTACTTGGGGTTTGTCATATCGGCAAATGAATTGAAGATGGATCCAAGTAAAGTGGAGGTAATTAAAAATTGGCCATCACCGAGAAATATTTTCGAGGTGAGAAGTTTTCATGGACTAGCTAGTTTCTACCGGAAATTCATTAGGAATTTTAGTGGGATTAGCGCAGCAATGACGGATATTGTCAAGAAAAGACATAAATCTTTTCATTGGAATGAAGAGGTAGATAAGAGCTTCAATCTGTTGAAGTGGAAGATCACAGAACAACCGGTTTTGGTATTGCCGGATTTTACGAAAGTGTTCCAAGTGAAATGTGATGCAAGTGTCTTTGCCATAGGAGCGGTCTTGAGCCAGGAGGACATACCGATTGCATATTTTAGCGAGAAGATGGATGAGGAAAAAGTAATTTACTCCACGTATGACAAATAGTTTTATGCTATCATACAGGTGTTGAAGAAATGGACGCATTACTTGATCCCAAAGGAATTTGTGTTGTACAGTGATAATCATGCATTGCAGTTTGTGACTCAATAGGAGAAGTTGAATAAAAAACATGCTAAATGGGTAGAGTACATGTAGAATTTTACATTTGTAATTAAACACATTTTAGGTAATACTAACAAAGTGGTTGATTCTTTGAGCAGGAAGTGTTTGTTGCTGTAGGAGTTCCGAATCAAAACATTGGGTTTTGAAAATCTTAAGGACATGTATGCAGGTGATGCAGATTTTGCAGAGGCATATGAAGCAGCTGAGAATCCAGTTCTCAGAGACAGAATCCCATGGATAGATTACATAATCCAAAATGGACTGTTGTTCAGAGGAAATCATTTATGCATTCCAAATTGCTCCATGAGGGAGAATCTGTTAAAAGAAAAACACAGCGGAGGCTTGGCAGGGCATTTTGGCTATGACAAGACATTTGCAAAGCTAAGCGAAGCATACTTTTGGCCAAGAATGCGGTCAGAAGTCAAGAAGTTTGTCGACAGATGTAGAATTTTCCAGCATTCAAAGGGTAGGAAGCAGAATGTGGGATTCTATCAATCATTACCCATACTCGAGAGGCCGTGGGATGAAATCAGCATGGATTTTGTATTGGGATTGCCTAGGACACAAAGAGGACATGATTCGATCTTTGTGGTGGTTGACAGGTTTTCCAAAATGGCACATTTTATCCCATGCTAGAAGACCAGCGATGCGACTCATATTGCAAATTTGTTTTTCAAGGAGGTCGTTAGACTTCATGGTTTACCCAGAAGCATAGTATCAGATAGGGATACAAAATTCCTTGGACATTTCTGAAGGACACTCTGGAAGAAGATGGGAACTAATTTGATGTTTAGTTCTACCTATCATCCTCAGACGGATGGACAAACAGAGGTGGTAAATAGAAGTCTGGGAGATTTATTAAGAAGCTTGGTGACAGAGCACCACAACAGTTGGGACAATGTGTTGCCACAGGCAGAGTTTGCATACAACAACTCAGTGAACAGGAGCACAGGAAAAAGTCCATTTGAGATAGTATACGGTAGGTAGCCAAGAGGAGTTTCTAAATTGATGGATTCAGAGCAGATAATAACTAAGAGTGCAAGCGATGAAGAATTCACAGAGGCGATGAAAGAACTTCACAGCAGGGTGAAGGAGCGATTGCTGGAATCAAACCAAGAATATAAGCGCAGAGCAGATCAGCATCGGAGACAACTTCAGTTAGAAGTTGGTGATCTAGTTCTGGCGCATATGAGGAAGGAAAGGTTCCCTAGAGGAACATACAATAAGCTAAAAATGAAGAAAATTGGGCCATGCAGTGTCCTGAAGAAGTTGGGAGAAAACGCTTATGAAATTGAGTTGCTAGATGAGATCAGAATATCTCCCACATTCAATGTCTCAGACTTATATCCCTATAAGGCTGAGGAAGCAGGAGCTGGAGGAGATGAACAGCCAGAGGTCTCGTGGTAGAAGCAGATGTCGATTGCAGAGAAGCCACAAATGGAGCATATACTTGATAAGAGGGTGAGCAAAAAGACCAGACGAAAGCAATACTTCGAGTATCTGGTCAAATGGAAGAACCATCCAGTGGAAGATGCCAGCTGGGAGACTGAAGTAGTGATTCAAAAGCATGGACAAACCGTGCAAGAGCTCATGGATAGGAGCCCATGAAAGTTTTCAAGCCGAGGAGTATGATGCAGGAGCATCTCCAACTCATCAAGCGAGCTAGCACATCAAGCGGAGATCAGCTGGATAATCAAACCCAAACTTTTGAAAATACTTTGGGATTGTAGCACAAGTCTTTTAATGAAGCCATTTATGAAGGCGCATTGTATATTGTATTGGACCTTGAGCCTTTAAGCTCTTGTCCTTTGTTAGATAGGAGGCATTTAATTAAGTTAATGCTGGTAGATAAGATTTTAAGTCTAGATTTGATAGTTTAGAGTTTGAGAGGGAAAACGGATATAGATACCCTCATTGTGCATTGTAATATTATCAACCCAGGAGAAGAGAAGAGAAAGCAGAGAATAGTGTATGAAGAACACCCATGTACAGGGATTTGAATTAATAGAAGGAAGCTTTGATTCAAGCTCATGGTTTGTGTTGTTTTCTTTGTGTATTGATGTTATGCTCAGGAATGTTTGCTTTCCTGTTATGCATTTGCTTTGTATATGTTGTGCATGTGATTTCATGTTTCAAACTGAAGTCTGAAAGGGAGAGAGAATGAGGTTCAATTGTTTCTCTATTTGAGCCAGGAGATTCCTGCAAGGTGTGCAATTGAAGTCATCCACAAAAAGTGCATTGATGAAGGCTCAGTAGTTTAACTTTTGTTCTCATTCACGCAGAAGTGGAAGTGGGTTTTTGAAGCCGTGGAAGGAGTGCACAGGCTGAAGCAGAAGTCTCAGTTGTGAATCTGAACAAAGGGAATCAAAGACTACTATTGCAGGAGTGCGTAGAGTCGAAGGGATTCAACACTTGGGATTTGTTGAATGATTTCTGCAAGGAGTGCGCACAAGTTCCTCTGAAGGAGGCAGGGTGGAAAAGCTCAGGAGGTATAGCACCTTCGTGATATCGTTAAAGCAGAGCGCAGGAGTTTGTGCCGAGGAAAATTCGAGCAGTAGATGCAAGCGCAGGTGTCAGAGGACAAGTTCTGAGAAAGAACATTTAACCTTCTCAAGAATCTTCAAGGAGGAGGAATCGATGGTCAGGATTCACCGAGGAAAACTGTGAAATCTCGTCAGTTATTAGATCTCGAGAAGTTGCGCAGGGTTTAAGTTCCAGCGAACAGAGGAGGAGTCCTAGAGGAGTCATCGGATATCAGAGTCATCGGGATTTTGCTGAACAAGAGAATCAAGACCTTGTAGTTCTCGAAATCTCGAGAAAGGATCTCAGCCATTGATCTTGACAGGACACTTGTCAGACATCCAGAGAAGATTCGGGGTTCAGTTCATCAGAGAATCAGGGTTTCAGAGGACATAGAACTCTCACATGTTGGAATCGCGATCCGCGATTTCCCGACAGGAGTTTTGAACCGTCCATCAGTGAGGACGCGTGGCAGGAGATCCTGACGAGTCGGCATTTGGAGCATCGGATTTTCCAGAGGCATAGAACTCTCGCATGGAGGAATCGTGATCCATGATTTCCCAATAGGATCAGAGCCGTCCAAACAGCAGGGACACGTGGTGAGAGGTCCCGGAGAGTCGGAGTTCGGGATATCGGGGTTTCAGGAGTCGTGAAACTCTTGCACAATGGAATCGCGATCCGCGATTTCCCGACATGATCGAAGCCGTTCGATTTAAGGGACGCGTGTCCGAGGATCTGAAAGAGTCAGGGTTCGATATTTCGGGGTTTCTACATACAAAGGAATTTTTGCATTAGAAGTCGCGATTTTGTGATACCCGATAGAGCGATAAGGAAGTGGTGACGTGGAGGAGAGAGTTCACACGTGCATCGGGATTCGACATTTCGGGATTCTCGGTGACGAGAAACTCACGACAGGAGAAGTCGTGAAATCTCAAAACGCGATGGTCCCACATTCATTGCCTTTCGGTGGAGGACAGGTGTCATCCGTATCAGGTTTCGGGACTTGGAAGGGTCTGTGAACAAGTGCATTTGAAATCGCGAAACTCCGATACGCGATTTCCCGATCACCACTGGAGTGTGGGCCATAGGCGCCCAAGCATAGGACAGGTGTTGGAAGGTCAAGCCTCGCAGTGGGTCAACGCTAGGTGGCATCGGGGATCAGAGAATCGAAGATCTTGAGAACGTAAGTTTTATGCATTCCAATTCCGTGAATTCCGAAACTCCGATAGGGAAAGGACCGTGGTCTTGTGGACTAGCAGGTCACATGTGAAAGGAGTTAGCTGGAGGGAGCTAAGAGTGCAGAAAGTATCATCGTATATTGGGAATCAGGAATCCGTGAGGTGAGTGATTCACGACCTCGCAAGTGTCGATTTCCCGACGGGAGAATTCCCGATAAGAGCAAGGAACATGTGGGTGAAATTTCATCGGGTTTCTGGGATTTGTGAGACCCAAACCTGTGAGTTCAAGACTCACGATTACACGAAGTCCGATTTCCCGATAGGGAAAAGGGAGATCATAAGGTGAGTCCTGTGGGTGTAGAAAAGTCCCGATAAGGGATTTGAAGAGTACTTCAGCTCTTCGGGCCGAAGGAAGAGAAGGTCCTGGTGGGAGCGGACGTTCCCTGGGTGGCGCGTTTGCATCAGTATGTTGTTGGGACACAACAACTGCAAAACAACATACAATCAAATATCTATATAAAAACACAAAATACAAAATAAATATATAAGGATGAAGAACATAAAGAGGGTTGAGATACTAACCTCGTCCATGAAGCTATGTTGTCCAATGATCTCTATAGGCCCATAACATGTCTTCCCACAGCTTGAGAATCTATGAGGTTCACTAATCTAGGTGGATATTGATGGCCACCCACCTGTTCCAACTGGCTCAAAGCAATTTTCTGGAAATTAACTATTTTTAGTAGTTTGTCGAGTCCTAAACTTCTGTGGAAATTTTAAGGGCCTAAACAATGTAATTTCACTATCAGGAACCTCAATGATAATTTAGGGATCTATTTCATCCCCCAAAATGAATCTCCTCATTGATACCTTTACAATAAGCTATCGTGCGCCCCAAACGAAGATCATATGCAAAAGTTACGGCCCTGGAAGTTGATACACCAAACTACCCAAAACGGGGTCCACAAAATCGTTGGATTTTCATCTTTCGAGGTTAGGGTTTTGCATTTTATTTATGTTAAAAAGGGATTTGGATCCTCATTGTAACAATTATCTTCTTGTGAATGAGTGTAACCATCACATCTCTTCTTAGAGATAAGTGTCCACCATTCTAGAGAGTCTTCCACTCTCCATAGGTACATCCAAACCAAAATGGATTTCCTGGACATCTCATCATTGGTAGTTTCCTGTCGATATGTTGTCAAAATCGAACAAAAATTTAGGCACCAAAACAAATGGGAGTTCGGGTCTACAAATCCATAACAACCAAAGTATGGTAAGCATGGCCCTAACAACTAGCCTCCAGAAAACCAGTCCAAGCCACATGAAAAGAAGGGTAACAGAGATACGACGAAGGATAATGTAAAGTGGTGTCCGATATCAAAGAAAAGGAGTTAAACCCTGATTTAGAAAATAATGGGAGAACAAATATCATCGACACAGACCCCACTGCTACTATTGTGACTGCAGCAATTAAACCAGAAGAACCAATAGATCCTAAAGAGGGGGAGCACCTTTTTCATTCATAGATTTTGGTGAAGGGGACCCCGCTGCATTTTATTGTTGATAGAAGAAGCCAGAACAACCTCATCTCAGTAGAGGTCATCAAACAGTTGGGATTATTAACAACACCATGCCTATAACCATACAACATAGGGTGGCTTCACCTAGGATGAGATCTTTGTGTCAACCAACATTGTCGATTTTCATACAACATCAAGCCCTTCAAGGATGAGGTGTTATGTGATGTTGCCCCACTGGATGTCTGTGATGTTCTTTTGGGCCAACCATATATGTGGAAGCCCCATGATATTTATGAGTCTTGACCCCATAGTGACATTGTTACTCTGGGGGGTCATTTATACCGGATACCAAAGGTAGTTATGGCTATGGTCCCACAAAAATAGTGTCACAAGGTAATCTCTCATACTGTAAAATTCATCCTCTTCACAATTTGTTCAAAATATGAATAGAAGGACACTGCAACCACTGCAGCCTTGGCCCAATACCTTTCTTTCCAACAAAAGTAGGTTGCAGAAGAGAAAGAAGATATTGGTTCTTCACCTACAATGGTACCTACAAGCTGCCCAATCAAGCCAAGATAGAACAAGTTTGTTGAACAGATTCAAGCCCTCCAACAACAGGTTCCTAACAGTCTTAAAAAAGTAAGCAATGCAACTTCTACAACAAGGCAAGCAAATCACCAAGATTTAGATTCAACAAACACTTTCCCCTCTCCCCTGGGAACTCAACGCAATGGAGACCATTTCTTCCTAAGGAGGGAGGATTGATCGAGGTGGATATTGGTGGCCAACCACCTATTCCAACTGGCTCAAAACAATTTTATGGAAATTTACTATTTTTAGCAGTTTGTCGAGTCTTAAACTTATGGGTCTATTTTTAGGGCCTAAATGATGTATTTTCACGATTAGACAGATCATTGATAGCCAAAGTCTCTCATTGAGCCACAAAAATGAATCGCCTCATTGATACCTTTACAATGAGCTATAGTGCGCCCCAAACGAAGATTGTATGCCAAGGTTACACCCCTGGGAAGTTGATACACCAAACTACCCAAAATGAGGTCCACAAAACTATTGGTTTTTTATCTTCCGGGGTTAGGGTTTTGGATTTTATTTATGTTAAAAAGGCCTTTGGAGCCTCATTTTAACAATGATATTATTGCGAATGAGCATAGCCATCACATCTCTTCTTAGAGATAAGCTGCCACCATTGCATCGAGTCTTTCACATTGTATTTCTACAGTTTTGTACATTTCACTCATTAATAGAAATTGTGTATTACTGTATCTCTGTGTTTATGGTTATATCTCTAATATATCTTTGTTATATTATTAGGTATCTGATATATCTGTGTACGTTTCTTTATTATATCTCCTCTCTCCTTTCGTGCCGAAAATAATCTGGATCATTCACATGGACGACTGCTATGTCCATGTGCCCTCTCCTCATTGTACTCTCCCGTGCATTTTGACACTCCAAATCCTCTATCAATGTCACTAGCAGGAACCTCCTGCCGATATAGTGTAACAAATTTACTGTGTTGCAGTAAGCTAGGAGTAAATGAGGAGATGGCTAGTTGTACCCGTTTCAAGTTATCTGCAGCAGGAAGATGTTGGGTAGGGGGGTCAGGCCTTCACCTAGGGGGGATGGAACCTAACTCGGGGTCACACCTGGGATGATCTCGATCTTGTGTGGACCCTTGACCCACCCCATGGAAGTCACCAATGTTAAATTAGTTGACATGCTTACCCATTATAAACTCAATCCATAATTTCCTCAGAAAATATAAGGGCATCTCCATGTTATTGCAGGGAGGTTTATCAAAAACCATGTACCACCTATCCATCCAGTTTTGAATAATCTAGGGATGGATGCACCAATCAATGGAGATCTGATTCCTGGTCAATGGTAGTTCTTTTCCATTTCTAGGATCCCTAAAAATAGACAATATTTGTTGTTTTGAAATGCCCATTTCTTTGACTTGGTTTCTGTCCAAATCAGTGCTATAGTACTTATACATTCATGCCCTATAATAAGAAATAGAGGTCAATTTCCCTTGGGCAATTTCAATGGACTGCAAAATGATGTCCAAAGAAGTGGATACCTTCCTTCACAAGGTACAATATAATTATGAAAGACTTGATTTCAGCGTGCATAAAACATCAGTGTGAACACATACTCTATTTGCCAGCTAGTTGGACCAAACGCTGAAATAATTTAGTGGCTTATTACAATCAATTGGTAGAAGGTCTCCACCAATATACTTCGGGCAGTACAAGAAAGAGACGTATACTACAGTGGAGGAAGGAAATTTTATTTTAGGTTGTACTATTTGGTTCAGCTTGCACCAAATATCATATGCACAGGCTTTACATATTTCGTTCCGTTCAGGCTTTAAAGATTGAAAATTAATGAATTCAACATAAATTTTTATTATTTTATTATTTTTTTGAATTTTTATTATTAATTTAATGAGTTCTTTTATATTAACATATTTTCCATATTAAGTTGTAGAGCACTTTTAAACTTTAATATAAAATATTGAGGATTTTGGTGCAAAGGAGATTGCTTAAATTTAAATTTCAAGGAAGTAGTGAATGGAAAGTGGAAAGTTTGAGCAAAGATTGGAATAAAAAGAAATGAATTCCAAATCATTTTTCATGAATTCCTTTTCTTATCAATCAATTTGTAGGTTTTGGGAAATCAAAATATTTTTAAAATACATTTTCAAGTAAAATTATTGATACTAAATCTTTAAACACCAATAAATTTGTATGTTGGCTTCTTTAAGATTTTGGTGCATAATAGATGAGTACTTGATATAGATATCTTCCATGGGGGAAGCCCAATGATTATCCCCTGTTCAATATCGATTACATGGTCATGGGTGGTCTAGGTTTAGATTTTGACTACGAGAGGG
>SNQJ01S0136411.1:23796-44325 GCA_010110895.2 Picea sitchensis
AAGTCTCCTACTTTTTATCAACTATCCCGACATTACCCCACAATCATACATAAAAAACAAGGTATAGGGGATCTGGTAGGCATACCTTAAACTCCATGTCCGGTGTCGATCCCTTTGTGCTTAGTTGTTTCATGACTACAAATTATGACCTTGTCCCTTTCTCATCCCAAGGATGACCTGCATTCACCAAAAGACAAAAAGGAAACTACAAGCATGCATTCTACATATGGATTAGTGGGTTAGACATCATAAAAAAGAAATGTAAACAAATCATATAAGTTTAAGATGTCATTTGGTGGGACGAAAAAAGTACTTCTTTATATTAATATCACAAAAGTCACTTACAATATGAGACTGGCACTGCTCCTCAAACTCGGTCCTGGGCTCCTCTTCCTAATGCACCAACTGCTTTCACGTCTCCTTCTCCTCTTCAGTTCTCTGTAGGGGAATGGAAAAGGCTTGCAATGGAGAAGAAGGGAATTCTGGCTCAAACTCACAATGTGGTTGCCAAATATTGGGGCAAAGGGATAATATGGAAATGGGCAGAGTTTCTATTCTCTCGTGCTTCTTTTTGAAATAGGACCCCAACCCCTTCTTTTATAGGCCAAAAGAGATAGTAACGGTTGGGGTAACTGGCTATGGGTGGTTAAACGGTTAAGTAATGACTCGAAAACCAATATCCTATGCAATTTTCATTTTTTGCGATATTCTATGAGTGTACACGGGTTGTAGTGGGGCAACAGACATGTGTACGCGGGAAGTAATGGTGTAGGGCGCATATACCTTCAAAACAATGATTTTTAGAGAAGCTTGTTCAGTGATGGCTTGGAAAAGATAGTAAGTTAGATGGCTTGATGCCAGGAATGAATGTCCGGTGCAATTTAGGGTTATAACAGATGCCCCCTAATGTGTGAGGTCAAAAGAGCATCTGATGGATGAAATACATTACAAATTTTCACCAATGTACAAAGCGAGTGAGCCCAGGGACCAGAGTTCAGGAGGTGTCATCTGCAAAAATAACAATTTGTCTCACCGAGGTGGGCATACCCATGCTTAGAATAAAATCATGGCTGTCAATCAAATACACTGCATATCCATGTCATATAACAATATAAAGTGTAGCCACGAGCAGTACACAGTGGATCTACATCTCAAAATCAAAATATATACATGTATGGTATCCATATTCAAGAAGCTAATGATGCCTAATGGTTGGAGATGAGGTCTTTAGAGCTCGAGCAACAACTTCAAAATCTTCAAAACTCGGGTAGGAGTGTAATATCAGTGTACCACTTCACTACCCAGAGGTCTTCGATGACTCATCGGGAACAGACAAGAGGATCTTGGTGATCAGTGCAGATAACTTCATTGATTTTGAGCAAGGACTTGATTGTTCTTTCGGGGTGGATAGGCATGAGGACAAGAGACAAACTGTAGAAGGGCCGACTCAAGTTTAGTAATACTTCCCTTGGATGAAAGCACGAAAAATGATGAGACTCAGGAAGCATGGCATTGACATAAATTCACGATGCAGGAGGCAATGCAAACTCTCGATATGTTTGGAAAGATAACCAAATGGAGGAGGACACAAATCTATGTACTGAGAACAACTTCCTAAGGTCACATTAAATCCTATATCTTGACGAACAGACGGAAGGATGTACTTTGTCCAAGGGCGACTCATTGTGCTGCCAATAAAAAGAAAATACTTTTCCCTTCCTCTTTTTGGGGTATATTTGATTTTTTTGTCTTTTTCAATAATCTTGGAAAGTTTGAAAAAGAGTAAAAGAATGCTACGTTATAAAGGAGGAATGAGTGTCACAAACATACTAGTTCCAAATGCAAGGAAAAAACAGATGCTCAGAGCAAGGGGACATATGCAAGAAAGGGACACTCGGAAAAATCCTCCATGGGTCAAGGTGTCAAGACACAGAGGCAAAGTGCTACAAGGCTTGCATATAAGGCATGCTTTAAATGGTTCAGTTGAGAGCAACATGGAACCGACATTACGCCAAATATGCAGAAATGCAAATGCGATTAATAAGACACAATGATAACTTCCTTGGATGTAATTTTAATGAGCCTAGAGAAGGTAAGCTCGACGGTTTTTCATTTTTAGAGGGTCTGAAAAAAGTGTAAAAGGAGACTCCACTGGGGTACCTTTTTCCAAGGTAGTCTAGTCGATTCGAAAAAGGGGTAAACTAGCACCGAAAAGACGTCTATTCAAAATCATTTTAACGATTGTGACAAAGAAAATATCACTCGACAATCTTTTCATATTTAAGGAGTATGAAAAGAGCTTAACTATGCACTCTGTAAGGGATGTTCTTCTGGACCAATTTAATGAGTGTGAAGAAACAAGATCACTCGACCATGTTTTCAATTTTAGGGAGTCTAAAAAGAGATTAACTATGGACTCCCTGGGGGTTCCTTTTCCGTAAATCTAGTCCCTCGGGTGCAAAAAAGGGTTAAATCTATACCTGAGAATACTCTTCTAGAGAACCGAGGCTCCTAGAGTATACCTTTGTTTGTACAATTGACCATCCAGACTGAAAAAGGGGTAAACTATCGCCCGACAAATGTGCCTTCAAATTTTATTTTGGAGAGCATGAAGGGAAACAAGATCGCTCGACAATCTTTTCATGTTTAGAGGGTATGAAAAGAGCTTAAAAGAAGACCTGTTGTGTTTTGGGAGTCCCGAGGGTGAGGTCAAGAGTGATAATGAATCATGCAAATGAGGCTCAAGCTCGTAATGAGAAAAAAACTAATAAGGAATCCTGAGCCTATAATCATTTAGTGACGGCATGGATGCCAAAATGCAACCAGGATCTACCTAGGGCATCCATGTGAAAGTAGGCTCTACCACCAAATTACGACACTTCTAGAGCAGGAGTGAGGGTTCCGTGTCACAATTTGGTGGGGTCGATCCTATGGCAAGGCAAAAAAGACAATGAGATGCAAAAAGCAGAGGTGGAATCCTAACTTAGATGCAAAAAGTTGAAAAATGACTTTTTACCAAAAGACCTTTAAAAATGACCCAACTCTCAAAAAGTTTCCCAATACCCAAAGTAACACGTATTGTAACATCCCTTAAGAAACTCAAGAACCATACTGAATGATTTTCAAGCTAGAAAAAAGGACAAAAGGGTAAAAAAAAATGACAAAAAGGGGCCAAAAAGTCTATAAATAGAATGTTGGCAGTTCATTATCACCATTGTAAATTGAGAATTGACCAAAAGTTAAAAAAACACCCCTTTGTCAAAATAGTTGAATCTGGGAGCTTCAGTGGATGAAACGAACTTCCGTTTGGACCAAGTAAGTACACACCATCCTCTCTTGCATTTCCATATTTCATTTTTGCATTTGTTTTTTTTTGGGGGGGGCACCGACCTTTAAAGAAGTCGGACCTATGTGTACGTGGGTTGTCCAAGCACAGCCTACATGTACACCCGGGAAAAGATAATTTGCCTGCATGCACACGTGACTGTCCCCAAAACAAGCCACGTACACCCTCAAATAAGTGGAAAAAAAATGAAAATGCAAGAGTTAACCCTCCATACATTTGTCATTTTGCAGGATGTTTGTGCATTGGAGAGAGAGGGAGCATGAGGACATTAATTTTTTGGTCTCTGAGGACCCTGCTGCTATCATTGTTTTCTCACAATGTGGGTTGCTAAAGTTCTTTCAATGTCCGTTTATGAGGGCACAACCTAGGTTCCTAAATGCATTGATAGATTACTAGCATCCTGACGCAGAGGCATTAATGCTCGAGGGGAAGTCGTTGACTCGAACGATTGAAGATATTTACTTCCTGACTGGTCTGTCAAGGAGAGGGGACCTAGTCAACTTGCATACTTTTCCCCCCGGGCCTCACAACACTGAGGAGTTGATTGGACTCCATTGCGAGGTTGGTACTGAGAAAGTAGGTTTTCATGTGCCTATACATAAGATCAACAACCTATCACTCAAAGTGATAGTTCTACTCATTGTGAGGATCACTGGATCTACAGCTTTACTTCAGGCCTCTCGAGCGCACATGCAATGTGCAGTATAGTTCTTAAATGCATGGATTTTTTACTGGAGTACCACAATGTTGGATTGCATGAAGAGACAACTAACAGAGTGTTGGATACGGGAGCACCAAAACTTCTGGTTTGGGACCATTTTGTGTTCCTTTTTCTTCAAGAGGGTACCTAGTCTCAGTCCTCGAGAGACTATACGAGGGCACAAGGCCTCTCTCCTAGCACAATGCATATGGGCGGCGTTGTTGCCATGACAAAGGGGAGGGAGGACCATTGAGGATTTCGATGACAAGTTTTTTGACTGGTGGGAATGACATATTCTGGTAATAGAGGAATACTCCTATGTCGGGATAAATTTTTCTAGGGATCCTGTCATGCCTTTACCTCCCAGAGCAGAGCGAGGGGAGATGGGTAAGTTTTCTTTTCAAAGTTATTTAATTTTTATGTATTTTTATATGTATCATTTTTTTGTATACCAGAGTATCTAACACTTATGTATCTGTTATGTACAGAGGTGGGACCAGTGCGTCCAACAGACTTCTCGAGGACTAGGCACCATCCTCGACTAGAGGCAGGACCAACTGGATCTGCCAGACCAGCAGTAGTAGCAGGGGGGCCTCCAGTCGAAGAGGCTGAGAGAGTATTGAGATGGGTAGAGTGGAACCTTACCGCACTCACTCGTACAATCCCTATTTAGGAGATCGAGGATCTCCCACCGTCGATTCAACCTCATGTAGTTGGGGTGCCACAAACCTAGGTCCAGCTCTTCCGGCATTTGGAAAACACTGTTGTTCACTATGGAAGGGCCAATATGCCCCACCCTTAGCCAGGCTAGACTACTTACGTGCTGAGAGCACTTTTCATATATTTTTAAGGGAATAAGCCCCGTGACTCTTAATGGACATATTTTTGAGGCACTTGCGCCCACCCTTGTACTCTGATATTTTTGATATATATATGGTTATCTACATCTTTTTACGTTTTATGAATTACATCTATTTTACAAATGTATTTACATGTGTGTGTGTGTGCTTTTTCTTACATGTGTTCAATATGACAATCTAATAAATGATTAGCT
The DNA here is from genome assembly GCA_010110895.2 of Picea sitchensis. NCBI lineage: Eukaryota > Viridiplantae > Streptophyta > Pinopsida > Pinales > Pinaceae > Picea > Picea sitchensis. Next base: position 28,897 of record SNQJ01S0136411.1, read on the forward strand.
AGAGTATCTTTGATTTGATTCAATCTCCTAAGAACATGGATATACATAATGTAATCAAATCTTCGTTCTAAGAGACGTACCCTAAGGAACCATTGGTGTAATGTAGGATCGTAAATGGGGTAAACCCCATTTAACTGAGACACAACCAGCTAAGTGTCTAAGTAGACCCAGAGGTGAGAGATACCATGCGACAAAGCGTCATGAAGAAACTCTAAAAATGCGTTGTATTCGGCGACATTGTTTGTGGCGTCACCTAAACAGATACCTCCTGAAAATAGCAACTGGCCTTGGGGTGTGAAAATCACTCAAGTTGCGGAAGAAAGCCTCCGAGTGTGTCAGCTAGCACCATCTGCAAACCCAAGGAAGACCTCTAATTCACTTGACATCTACCACGGTGAAAAAGATGACATAAAAATGACATGTCCATAAAACCAAAAATACAAAATCTAAAAAGAAAATGTATAAGACTATACATATGTTACAAGAAGTCACCCAAGGTGACCCACCTATGATTAATACTTCTTGAGGTAGAGCCCATTTCTAGGCTCCACCAAAGCATTTCCCTCAAATTCCACCAGACAATAAGCGCCCTTCTTTAGAACCTTCTTCACGATGAAAGGTCCGAACCACATAAGTTTGAACTTGCCTGCTCCCATGGGGTCCTTATCTTGGTCATAGACTAGGACAAGGTCACCTTCAAAGAAAATTCGAGGATGGATGGACCGATCATATTGATACTTGAATTTTTTTTGTGAGCCTCGTTAGCCAAGGTTGCATCTCGTCGCTGCTCATCAAGCTGCTCAAGATATAATAAACACACTTCAAACGATTAAGTGTCTGGCAATAACTGTACTGCCAATTTTAGAGAGGGGATATGACACTCTATAGGCAAGACTGATTCAAGCCTGTAAACGAGTTGAAAAGGTTAAAAACCATTTGCAGTCTTAACAGACATTCAGTAGGCCCATAATGCTGAGTACAACATCAAATGCCAATTTGATCTGGCTGAATTGATCGTTCGTTGTAAAATAGTCTTAAGGGATTTATTCACAGCTTCCACCTGACCATTCAATTGTGGGTAGTAGGGTGATGAATGTTCTTGCCTCAACCCAAGCTTTGATGTTAACTCAGACATCATTTTGTTCTGAAAGTGACTGCCATGGTCAGTGAAAATCTCTCTCGGGATGCCGAACCTTGCTATTATCTGGTTAAAAAAAAGAGAGTTGTTGTCTCTCCATCATCTTTAAATGTTGGCATAACTTTGACCCACTTTGTGAATTAGTATACTACTATGATGATATAACGATGCCCCCTTGTGGAAGGAGGGTTGCATGTATCATAATCAATCCCCCACTTGGTGAAGGGACCAACTATGATAACGGGAAACATGGGAGCAGGGTGTGCCCTCATATTCAGAGAGAAGATCTGACATGGGTGGCATTTATTGACCGATTCAACACAATATTTGATTAACCTCAGCCAAAAGTAACCAGGTCATAGAATATTTTGGGTTGTTGCCAACCTAGACAAGTGACCACCACATGCTCCAGTGTGGCAATCGTTAAGAATGATTTTCGCTTCTTCATGAGTGAGACACTGACGAAGGATGCAGTCTACACCTCGACGATACAGAGTGTCCTCAAGTATGAGATACTTCTTGGCCTGATTGCGTCTACGACGACACTCATCATGAGAATCATAGGTAGGGCACTTCAAAGTCTGGAGGTAGAATAGTATATCTTCGTACCAGGGGTTTAAAGATGCGATCAAAAACATGTCTCCTTTGATAGGCGACTTTTTGGGTATAACATCACCTGATCTTACCGAAAGTTCAGAAATGAGTTCCGCAAAGACCAACGAATTTTTGGATTTCACTGAAACTAAATCCAAGTTGAATTCCAGGAGGATAACTATCCATCTACCGATATTTCCGCCAATTACACATCGTTTCAACACGTATTGAAATGGATTCACAATGACAATGACGGTGGTCTTGCAAAACAAGATGTAATGATGGAACCGTTGGACAGCATGAACTACTGCCAACGCAAGTTTTTCAACATGGGTATAATTGAGTTCTGGTCCGACCAGTCCTTGGCTCAGGTAATAAATCACATATTCTAAGAGAAAATCATCCTCCTGAACCAAGACCATATCGATGGTCGATTCCGCAATAGTCAAGTACAATACAAAATATTTATTATAATTGGGCGGCTGCAGCAGAGGGGTGGACGTGAGGGCACATTTCAATGCTTCGAAAGAGCACTGAGAAGCTTCATCCCAATGAAAAGGAACATCCTTCTTCAGTAAACGCATAAAACCCTTTGTGATCTCGGCATAGTTTGCGATGAAACGCCATCAAAAGTTTTCTTTTCCCTGTAGACTCTTAAGCTAAGGAACTGTGCACGGGGGAGGCAACTGAACTATTGCCTCAACCTTTAGAATATCAACCATGATCCTTGTTGCTGAAACTATGAAACCTAATAGACGACCCGATGTGTTGCAAAAACTACATTTTTTTGGATTCAAGTGTATCCGATAGTAGCGACATTGCTCAAAGATAAGTCAGAGGTGTGCGGGATGATCAACTCTCTTGCAAGATCGTGATGCTAAATCATCGAGATAAGCCTCGACTATGTGTTTAAGATCATGGAAAGAAAAAGACATGGCCTGCTGAAACATAGCTCCAACATTTTTTAGACCAAAAGACATCTTTCGATAAGCGAATGTACCCCGCAGACAGATGAAAGCGATTTTTTGTTGGTCTTTGAGCTTGATATGTATTTGATTGTATCCCGAAAAACCATCCATGAAATAAAAGGCTTCGCAACCTACGCATTCATCGACTATCTGGTCAATAAATGGTGTGGGGAAATTATCCTTTAGATAGGCCTTGTTCAAATCACGGAAGTCCATACATACGCGAATCGTACCCTATTTTTTGTTGACTGGAACGAGATTTGACACCCATTGAGTCAATTGGATGGGGTAGATGAAACCAACTTAGAGTAGTTTCTCTACATCAGCCTTAATAGTTGCTTCTTTCCTAGGATTGACTGGACAAAGCTTCTGTTGGACCAGCTTAGCATCAAGATATGTTGTGATTTCATGTTCGACGATTCTTATATCTATGGCTGGAATTTCCTCATAAGAACAGGAAAACACGTCGTGGAATTCTTTAAATAAATCTATGTAGATTCGAATCTCCTCGGGGGAGCATCCCGCTCCGATGAAAATATTCTCCACGATGCCAGGGATTCTGGAGATATCAATAGGTATCATTTGAGCAATTCTTTCCATATTTCCTTCAGTGTAAACAATGTGCATAGCCAAAGGATTAATAGGATAATCCTTATCTCCAGTCATAGTCAGAGTGAATTCCCCTACTTCAATTCTTCTTAACTCTAGGAGGAAGTAAGAGCTATGATGAAGATCATCCCAGGGTCTGTCCGGACTAGTCATTGCCTCAATAATCACCTCATCTGAGGGAAAGACTAAGTCTAAAGAATCAGTATCGGTGAGGGAACCTTGATCCCAAGTAGGCGCGAGTACTGGATCTAACTATTGTGCGAGAGTTGGATCAGGGCCGGTGGAAGCTTGTTGAACTATAGAGTATGCAACTTCTGCCACGGACAAAGGCATGGCCATTCCATGGTGCCCTGTCCCTTCCATCATAGCTGATGGGGAAGGAAGAGTTCACAGATCATTAAAGTAAGTCATCCGAAATGACGAGATTTGAAAGATTTCAGCCCTCGGTCAGTAAGGGATAGTCGATATGCAGTGGACATTGTCGGTCAGAGGTGGGTAGTCGAATGTACCCATCAAAGGTAGGAAAAAACCAACCCCTACATTGATGATGTCGAGCTGAGGGTTATCAATCATCGGGACCATTTATACCCCCGATGAAGGGTCAGGACGAGAGAAGGATAATTGATCAATGGACACAATCTGACCCTCATGTGGAAACAACAAGACCTGGAAAACTATCGCGACCACTGCTTGCATAGCGTAGGTCCAACTCCTTCCTAAAAAGATATTGTAGTCGAGAGATGCATCAACCATTCAACCTCAACGCACATGGTCTTCCCCCCTAACTGCATGGGAAAAGAGGGGATGATTTTATGTGGTCGGAATGAACAACCATCAAAAGAGGTAAGGAGAGTAGGTGATAGAGACAAAATGGGTTGGCTAATGGCCTTCCAACATGCCAAAGACATCATGCATGTTGAGGTTCCCTCATCAACCAACATGCGAAAAATGTTCTGAGTAAAAGTTTTAGTGGTGTAAGCCACTACTATCTGAAACGCTACATGGTAAGGAAGACGAGGTTTTAAGTCAGTCGTATCAAGCATGATCATTCCCGGATTACAAGTCTTAGCAGATCCTAAGGCAGCTAACAAATCCTTTCACTGGGAAGGGAAACTCTGGAGGACTTATGAAGTAGACATTGAACAAGGGGTTTGTGACAAATCCTCCACCACAGAGTATTTCTGGGCGACCCTTGCGTTCGGTTTGTGGGAATCTTTCTTGAATGCACCTTTTGCGATGCATGTCATTATTTCGCCCAACATGTTCTCAATATGGAGAGTAAAAGATGGGTTTTCTTATTCTTTACCCTTCTCATAGGTGTTTGGCATTCCATAGTCGCGTGTCCTAGTCATTATGTCAATTCTACCTTTCATCATGTACACATTCGTGAACGAAGGATTACTCGTAGACGAAGGGGGTCCTTGACTGCCCCCTTCCGTTCTTGAAGAGGCTTGAGTTAAATTTTTCCCATGTGGAAATGTGTTCGTTAACATAGTAGGCTGTTGTTGTGCCAATAACTTCTGGGCCTCCGCAAGTCAAGGGAACTGGTGAGTCGAGTGTTCTTTGTTGCAAAGATTACATGGATACCTTGAATTATTCTTTTTAGTGTTTCCTCCTCCAACATTATCGGTAGGTTTCTTATCCCCCTTACCCTTCTTTCCTTGTTTCTTCCTTCCTTCAGGCTGTTGGGTGGCCTTTGGGTTTGTCGATTGCACACTGTGTACATCTAACTTTTGGGTAGGGGGAATAGTTGAACCAGTGGTCTAGTTGGCCACTGTCTACTATATCGACAATTGCTGCAATTTATTTGACAGTTGGTCAGCGGGCTTCGTTTGTGTTGAACCAAAAATACCATCGGCATGTGGTCTAGATCTCTGTTTGGTCTTGTCAAGTATCGACCACGGTGCATCTGGAAAAACTTTGTAAAGTAAACCAGATTGAGAGTAAATCAGCTCTAGCTGTTGAGCTCTCATTATCGCTTCTTCCTTTGAAAAGACCCCCGAGGTTGCAACGTATTTATATAACTAGGGTACCAAAGATTTAAGGAACCACTCAAGAAGGAATGATGGTGGGACTGACACTTTTATCAAAGTATTCCAGTGTCTCCATTCTCAGATGTGATCTGAGATATGGTCCGCTTTTGTCCGCTCAAAGTTGGCCAACAATTAGGTGTCGGCATCGTATCTCACAGGTAATTGGAAATGGTTTAAGAAATCCATTACCAATTCTCCAAAGGAAGAGGCTTGAGTAGTCGAGCTCAATGTACCATTTTACAGCACTCCTGATGAGAGTGCATTGAAACAAATGCAACTGGACGGAGTCATCTCTCAAAGAGTTGGGTGAGCACCATAGATGGAGGGTAGTCACATGATTGCCTGGATCTTTGTTAGGATTAGCCTCAAACTTTGGAATGTCCAAAGGAAACTTGGTCGGCATGGGAGGACAACGCGGATCCTAATAGATCGGGCTGTTTAATAACCTTGTCGAGTCTAGCAAGTGCAGAGTTTCCAGAAATGGTAATTTGGGTTGTTAATTATAACCAGGGAAAAAGGAGCCCGGAGTTTGGCTGACACCAGGTTGCCAGGAAAAGTTAGGTTATTGGCCAGGTTTCTGGTAATAACCATAGCCATGACCAGCGTGTGGATTCTATTCTTGTTGAGACGTCATTGGATAACTCCCATAATAGGACAAAAAGGGATGGGCTTGCGTCACATTCCAAGGATTTTGGGAAGGGTTGCTCCTTGCCAATCCGATGGGAATATGTGTTGAGACTTGCTCGGGGTTCCATTGGCTATGGAAGGGGTTTCCCTCGGTCAGCATCCCTGACAAGGGAATTGATTCCTACCATGGATTCCAAGGTCCTTGTGAGGAAGGAATTTCTAAGTTTGCCCCCTATGCAGGAATAGTACCCTGCATAGGATTTTGTTGTCCATAACCGGGGTTGCCCCTGGCCAAGATGAGAGTTGACGAGAATGCATTGTTACCAAATGCATCGAATAAAGAGAATGATGTTGAACCTACCGACATGCTATAAGAAAGAATTCCTTGACTCCCTGCTCCAAATGAACTATAGTTTACGTTCGGACCGGTGGAATGTTGGTAAGCACCACCAGGCGAAGGGGATGAAGGAGGTATATGACCCCCTCCATAAGAGAAAGAGTTATAGGGAGATGAAGTGCTCCCCATGGTTTCTTTCAAAGGATCATTGGAGCTCCCTACCCCAAGACATCAAGTCTGTAGAGTGGAGTATGAAATTACAGTTCTTGTACCGAAGCCAGGCATCTCGTATGAGAACAGAGGGCCTGTCGCTCTCTGGGTGAAAGGAGCAGTGATCGCCGCCATAGACGGAATCCGACCATTTCCCTAGGTAGAGACAGTCAATACCATAGTGGCCCAAGCTGAGGAAAGATGGTTAGGAGGCGGGACACCCCCTGTAGTGACAGCCATAGAGGAAATATGAGTATTCCCTAAAGAAGTAGTAGCATTTGTTTCCATCGCTGCTTGTGACACTACTTGATGCTCGTAAGGTTTAACCTGTATGATGATTGGCACCAATAGATCAGTGATTGGAGGTTTATATAGACCAAGAGCTTGCGCTCCGAGGTTATAAATGGTTGGTTCCTCCAAAACAAAATGTTCTCCTCTTGGATATGAGTTGGGCACAGTTTCCTGTAACCCAGTTGCCTCAAAAGACCCTTGCTGGTCTAGTTTTCTCCTTAGTGGTGGCAGGGGGGGGGGAGCTCAAGATCAAGAAGCAATAGGCTCAAAATCCTTCATGACCGACGAAGCTCCTGATCCTCCACTGTGTGAGAATATCAAAGACACAATAGGACTTTCTATAATCATTTAAAAACTAACACACACTAGAAAAAGTTCTTATGAGATAAGACAAGCAGATCACTAGCTAGTTGGAAGGATAGTTACAAGAACCAACACTAGAGCAACTTACCGGTGCAAGTGAAACTTGAATAGGGAAGCACCCTCCGGGTATACTTTTCAAAGTGTGGCCCGATGTCTACCCTAGGTACTGAGGCATACCCTCGAAGTCACCTGTGTAAGTCACTAAGATAAAGACAACTAGGTTTCCAGTGCGCGAATAGTCACCAGGCAGGTACAGTCGATAGTTGGGTCGACTGCAATGAGAAAGCTATCAAGCCCAAAACCTATCAAGGGTATCGAAAGAAAGTGTTTTGGAAGACAAATGAGGAACTCGAATGGATTTGAGACCCATGAAGCTATGTGGAAAATGTGATCAACGGAATCCCAAGATAAGCCCTCTATATGTGTTCCCCACTACGGTTGTTCTGGATTTGGAGGGGTTATCTCCGCTACCTTTCCGTACACAACCTCGTTTTTATCCCCTGTGTTAGAGGGGGGTCCCGAATAACTTCCACAGTTACTGGGATTTCAAGCACTCCCTAGCTCAGACTCTTATGTTTGTTTTTGTAGGCTTGAAGAGTTTCTTCTCCAATGCTAAATCAAGGCTCTAGCCTAGACTAAATTGATGGACCCTTCAAACACAAACTCTAATAACTTTTAATTAAGCGTTAATTTTAGTGGTTGTCTTAATTCAACAAGAACATAAATGAAACCAGTGATGTTCTTTAAGAGATGAAAGAGAAGAGCATAATATGAAACTGAAAACAAAACTACTTCTTTCTTCACAAATAAAGATTTGCCAATTTAAACTCTTTAACCAAACTTTTCGTAACTACTTTTCTCAGATCTTTGAAAAGAAAAAATCAGAACAAGATTTTTCTCGACTACGAGCTACTTAATGTCCTAAGTATTCAAGTAAATAACTTAAGAAATATTTCTTTTTCCATGGTAAATGAAACAACTAGCCTAAACTATTTTACCAAACAAAGAAGTGAAAGATTTTTTTTTTTTATTGTTTTACGCTTCAAAAAATGAATTTGAAAATTAATTATTTTTATTTTCTTATAAAGAAAAAAAGGGGAAAATGTGATGCAACGATTCATGAACACCACCTCGCACTCCTTCTCGCAGGATCAATCAATCATTTCATGAGCCAAAGTGGCTCTTCCGATTCCCTGCCGGAATCTCTGCTAAAAACTCGATCCACAGGACCTTTTCTTTCTCCTCACGGTCTTCTGCATTCAACCGTGAACTCCCTCGACTTATTTTCGGGTTTCGGGGTTTCACGATCCTCGATGTCATGAACCTCTATCCCCACGATCTCCCGATCACCGAATCTCCGAAATGCCAAAACGGTGTTTCCCGCCTTAGCCCCTCCAGGCTAGGCTCTGGTCCACATGACCACTTCTCATAAGACCGCAGCCTTATTCCCTCATCGGGGTTTTGGACATCACAATGCTGAATTGCACAAACCTCTTGTCATCAAGATTCCTGATTCTCTGAATCCCAATTTCCCGATGTGATTCTCCTATCGGGGCCTTTCCCGAAGGCTTCAATCGCTGCCACGTGTCCCCTTAAGATGGACGGTCCTGATTGCCTCTCGTGATTTCACGATTTCTGATGCTCTGGAAGTCTTTCCCTCAGGATTTGTGAAACGTAGAACCTTGATGCGCCGATTTGACTTTCTATCGGGACTTTCCCCAATAATCAGGATCTCCGCCACGTGTCTCCTCAATATGGATGGTCCAGATCTCATCTCACGATTTCAGAGTTTTTGATACCCTGATGACAGAAATCCTCTGTCAACTCAAAACCCCGGTAGACGATATACCGATGGGTCGCTAGATCTCTACCACGTATCCCCACAAATGGATGGCTCAGATCAATTCCGATATTTCCACTATGAAAATTCCCGATCTCATGTCATCATGACTCCCGATTTCATGAATGTCGATATCCCGATGGCCACACCTCTCGTCGGGATTTTCAACCTCCTGTTCATGAAGGTAAACCTTGTGTAGCTCTTGGCCGATCCAACGGCTGACGGGCCTCTATGTGAACATCCGACGATCCACAATCTCCTAGGCTTGCACCCTGGAAACCCGGTCGTAACCTCCTCACTCCTTTGTCTGATCTGACGGCTGATGTTGCTCCTCTTGAGATTCAACATTTTCTTCCCGGACTTGGAAGAATTTCAATCTTCCAGAGGCTTCAACCTTGGCCTTCCTTCTCTTCTATGAACTCCTCAATCTTGGAGCTTCGTCGCGCATATAAAAATGCTAATCCTCCTGAGCTTTGAGTACTCTGAACCCATCAGAGGGTTCTGAAGCTTCTGCACTCCTTGCAGTTATGACTCTGTGCCTGAAATCACTCACCCTCCTGAGCTTATCCTTCTTCCAAACCCTTAAAGGATTCTTCAACTCTTGCACCCCTACAGAGTATTCTCATGCACACACAGTGATGTCTCTCATGAGCTTCTCAACACTCAGACCCCTAAGGGATTTTATCCTTCTTTCTTCTCCCATAGATGGAGAATACTTGGATGCCCTCCTGGCTATCCTCTGCCTCAAGCAACTTCTTGCTGAGTCTGCAGGGTGTTCAACAACCCTGTGAAGATCCCTCAGTGGATTCTTCCTCTAAATTCCAAAACTCAAAGAGTTCTCTTCTCTTATGTCTGTACACTTACTCAATGCCTTCCTGGCAAAGTGTCTTCTTCCAGAACTTCCAGTAGTTTTGTCTCCTTCTGCACACCCTATGCGCCTGCTTAATGCCCTCTTGGAAAATCTCTCAGAAGCCTTAGTGATTCTGGTTTCTTTTTGAACTCGCAACATAGTTCCTTCCTCTGTGCACTCCTTGCACATGCTCAATGCCCACCTGGTAGAGCTTCATAGAACTCCTCAGATATTCTGTCTACAAATTGTGTCTCTCATACACAGCCATGCCTCCAAGGTATTCAGTAACCTTAAAGTCTTCACCTGAGTTGTTGATTCCAGTTCCTGTGCCGCAGCACATACTTTTCTGAACCCGCAGTATTCAGAAGTGCAACCTATGTGCATGGTTATCAGAACCCACAGCGTTCTGTCACACCCTCCTGGTATGAAGCCTCAAAGACCTTCACCTAAAATTAGACACACTCCTACAAATGAAAACCTACAGTATACATCTACAACATACATGAACACTCANCAAACATTCATTCAACACAGAATCCATGCAGGAAAAACTGCTTCTGTTTATATTAAATGGCAAATGCCTGTATTTACAAGGTGTTCTTGAGCACGACCTGTAACAAGGTCTCGAATCCTCTTCTTCTCTCTACTCACAGACTCTCTTCTATCTCAACCACCTCTACTTACCACTAAAGAGATACAATTGATATTTTTACATGAGGAGGCTCTTCAAGATCTTCCCTCTAATCTACCTACCCTATTCAATTACATTGAATAGTTGTCTAGTCCGCTATCTGGATATAGACCTCAGCCTTACAAACATTAAAGGCCTGTCTATTCTATGCCTGCACAAAGGCACAGCTCTATGGCTCAACAACCTAGACATTTAATTACATTCAATTACAAAATAGAAGATGAGGGTTGCGCCTCTCTCCAGCCTTGAATGCATGCGCTAACATGGCTNAACATGGCTAGCTGGATGGCTAGATGATGTGGAGAGATGCTCCTGCATCATACTCCTCATCTACAAAATTCATGAGCTCCTTCTCATGAGCTTCCCATCTCAGCTGTTGAAATCCTCCTGGATCCCAAATCATCCTCTGGAGTTGTTCATTTGCTCCATCTCTCGGCTGCTGCTGCTGCTTCTACGCTGCTACTGCTGCTTCCTTCCTGCTACTCAGCCTCTCCTCACTGGCAGTCTCTGTTGACCTCAACATCAGCCTTTTGATCTCCTCAATCATTGAATCCAGCTTCTCCAGTGGCTGGTCCTGTTCATGCAGTCTCCTCAGCTGCAAATTTTTTTGGCTCATGGGCAGATCGTTGTGATCTCCCATGCTTTCTTCTTCATCTTCATCTTTGGCACCAAGTGTCCACTCTGCTGCAGACTTCAGCTCTGCAGTATCTTCCTGACTAACTTTCTATTCAGTCACCTTCTCTGACAGCTCAACTTCTGTCAGTTCTCTTGCTGGTTCTGGATTGTTCAGCCAATCCTCCAGCATCTCTAGCTCCATCTCCCATGGAGTGGTAAATCTACCTGCCTTCTCTTTTTCTTCTGCTGCTAGCTTCAGTGCTGCAGTTTTATTTTCTTCCACTTCCTCAGTTTCCTGGCTGAAAGCATTGAGACATTCCTCAGAATGCTCATTCTCTTTTTCTTCTTGGCTAGCTTCAGACATTTGCTCTAATCCTTCTTTGATAGTCTCAGCTAGCTATCCTTCTACTGTTGTTGCATATGCAACACAGATTTCTGCCTCCTCCTGGGAAAGTGGTAGGAATATCTGTATTCCCCCAATCATTAGAAGGTCCTTCAAATCCTCCTCTTCTGTCAGTTGCATCTGCTGATCTAAATCCATCCTTGAGCTCACCTGCTCTGTCAGCTCTTCTGGCTGATTCCAACTCATCTGCTCATCCCTGCCCACCTGGAAATATGGGATCTGTTCACTACCCTCCTGGAATATTATGAGATCAACTGATCCCATCTTCATCATCACTCCTTGCTGAATTGAACTCACCTCTGAGTCCATGAGACCTTCAAATAGTCTTGAATGCTCATCTCTGCTCACCTGTAAATCTGAGATATTTTCACTGCCCTCCTGGCAGTCTTTGAGGTCCCGCAATGATCTCATACCATTGCCCAGCTGGAAATGTGAAATTCCCTGGCTGTCCTCATGACAGTCTCTAATATCCCGCAGTGATCTCAACTCGTTGCCCACCTGGAAAAATGGAATTTCTACTCTGCCCTCCTAGCAGTTCTTGAGATCTTCAACTGATCCCATTTCATTATCCTCACCAAGAATGTCCCCAGTCTCTGGTTCGCATACCTGAACCATTTCCTTAGGTCCATTGAGGTTTTCCACATACCTCAACAATCCTCTCAACAACCTACGCTGTCTTCTAGCCATCAACTCCTTGACTGGCCATTTTACCTTTGCCTTCCCCATGGGCCATTCATATACCCATCTTGGCTTAGTATTTTGTTGCATCCACAATGCAAGATTTTCTATCTCTCTCTTTATATCAGCGAGATCTTCATCCATATATTCTTGGCTCCATAGCTCTAATTTTTTCCTTCCAGCATACCTACGGCCTTTAGTAGCCATGTTGCTATCTCTGTCTACTCTCCTAGAAAACCTGCTGCTGTCACTCTGCAAACCTGAGTGTTCCATCTTCATCCTTCAGTCCTACTGACTGTCTTCATGATTGTTGCCTTCCTCTTATGCCTCCCTCACCTAAAATATACAGACAAGAATCAGGCTCTGATACCACTTGATGCAACGATTCATGACCACCACCTCGTGCTCCTACTCACAGGATCGATCAATCATTTCATGAGCCGAAGAGGCTCTTCTGATTCCCTGCTAGAATCTCTACTAAAAACCCGATCCATAGGTCCTTTTCTTTCTCCTCATGGTCTTCTGCATTCAAACGTGAAATCCCCCGACTTAATTTTGGGTTTCAGGGTTTTGCGATCCTCGATGTCACAAGCCTCTATCCCCGCGATCTCCCAATCACCGAATCTCCGAAATGCCAAAACGGTTTTTCCTGCCTTAGCCCCTCCTGGCTAGGCTCTGGTCCACATAACCACTTCTCATAAGACCGCAGCCTTATTCCCTCATCGGGGTTTCAGACATCACAATGCCTAAATGCACAAACCTCTTGTCATCAGGATTCCCGATTCTCCGAATCCCGATTTCCCGATGTGATTCTCCTATCGGGGTCTTTCCAAAAGGCTTCGATCGCTGCCACACGTCCCCTCAAGGCGGATGGTCCTGATTTCCTCTCGCAATTTCGTGACTTCTTATGCTCCGGAAGTCTTGCCCTCATGATTTTCAAAACGTCGAACCCCGATGCGCCGATTTGACTTTCTATCGGGACTTTCCCTAATAATCGGGATCTCTGCCACGTGTCTCCTCAAGATGGACGGTCCTGATCCGATCTCGTGATTTCAGAGTTTTTGATAACCCGATGACAGAAATCCTGTGTCAACTCAAAACCCCGATAGTCGATATACCGATGGGTCGCTAGATCTCTGCCACGTATCCCAACAAACAGATGGCTCAGATCAATTTCAGGATTTCCACTATGAAAATTCCCGATCTCATGTCATCATGACTCCCAATTTCATGAATGTTGATATCCTGATGGCCATGCCTCTCGTCGGGATTTTCAACCTCCTATTCATGAAGGTAAACCTTGATCAGCTCTTGGCCGATCCAACAGCTGACGGGCCTCTATGTGAACATCCGACAGTCCACCATCTCCTGGGATTGCACCCTGGAAACCCGGTCGTAACCTCCTCACTCCTTCGTCTGATCTGACGGCTAACGTTTCTCCTCTTGAGCTTCAACGTTTTCTTCCGGGACTTGGAAGAATTTCAATCTTCCAGAGGCTTCAACCTTTGCCTTCCTTCTCCTCTGCGAACTCCTCACTCTTGGAGCTTCACCGCGCATATAAAAATGTTGTTCCTCCTGAGCTTTGAGTACTCTGAATCCATCAGAGGGTATTGAAGCTTCTGCACTCCTTGCAGTTACGACTCTGTGCCTGAAAGCACTCACCCTCCTGAGCTTATCCTTCTTCCGAACCCTTAAAGGATTCTTCAACTCCTGCACCCCTGCAGGATATTCTCATGCACACACATTGTTGTCTCTCCTGAGCTTCTCAACACTTAGACCCCTAAGGGATTTCATCCTTATTTATTCTCCCACAGATGGAGAATACTTGGATGCCCTCCTGGTTATCCTCTACCTCAAGCAACTTCTTGTTGAGTCTGCAGGGTGTTCAACAACCCTGTGAAGATCCCTCAGTGGATTCTTCCTCTAAATTCCAGAACTCAAAGAGTTCTCTTCTCTTCTGTTTGCACACTTACTCAATGCCCTCCTGGCAGAGTGTCTTCTTCCAGAACTTCCAGTAGTTTTGTCTCCTTCTGCGCACCCTATGTGCCTGCTCAATTCCCTCTTGGCAGAGCTCTTAGAATCCTTAGTGATTTTGGTTTCTTTCTGAACTCGCAGCAGAGTTCCTTCTTCTGTGCACTCCTTGCACCTGCTCAATGCCCACCTGGCAGAGCTTCACAAGACTCCTTAGAGATTCTGTCTGCAAAATGTGTCTCTCATACACAGCCTTGCCTCCAAGGTATTCAGTAACCTTGAAGTCTTCACCTGAGTTGTTGATTCTAGTTCCTCTGCCCCAGCACGTCCTTTTCTGAACCCACATTATTCAGAAGTGCAACCTCTGTGCATGGCTATCAGAACCCGCAACGTTCTTTCACACCCTCCTGGTATGAAGCCTCAAAGACCTTCACCTAAAATCATACACACTCTTGCAAATGAAAACCTACAGTATACATATACAACAAACATGAACACTCACAAACATTCATTCAACACAGAATCCATGCAGGAAAAACTGCTTCTGTTTATATTAAATGGAAAATGCATGTATTTACAAGGTGTTCCTGAGCATGGCCTGTAACAAGGTCTCGGATCCTTCTCTTCTGCTCTCTACTCGCAGACTCTCTTCTATATCAACCACCTCTACTTACCACTAAAGAGATACAATTGATCTTTTTACATGAGGAGGCTCTTCGAGAAATTCCCTCCAATTACCTACCCTATTCAATTACATTGAATAGATGTCTAGTCCACTATCCGGATGTAGACCTCAGCCTTACAAACATTAAAGTCCTGTCTATTCTACGCCTGCACAAAGGCATGGCTCTATGGCTCAACAGCCTAGACATTTAATTACATTCAATTACAAAATAAAAGATGAGGTTTGTGCCTCTCTTTAGCCTTGAATGCACGCAATGACATGGCTGGTTGGCTCGCTAGATAACGTGGAGAGATGCCCCTGCATCAAAATGACGACAAGTCAAGACCAAGAAATGAATTCAGGCCCAAACGCAGATCGTAGGGAGTCACTGACAATACCAAACTGACAAATCAAAATAGACTCACAAACTTGTCTAAAAACCCTATCAAAGAAAACACAAGAAATATTTCGATAAGAAAAAACTATGTTGAAGTCAAACCTAGGATAAAGACTACTATAACAGAGACCAGGACTAGATCAAGAAAAC
>SNQJ01S0136412.1:0-23454 GCA_010110895.2 Picea sitchensis
ATCATTCAACTTCTCACTAAAATAAGCAATGGGCTTATCATATTGACTTAAAATTGCACCGATGGCTACTCCACTTGCATCACATTTTACCTGGAAAGTCTTCCTAAAGTATGGCAGAATTAAGATAGGTTGTTTTGTTATCTTTTATTTTAACAGTATAAATGATTTCTCGACTTCTTTTTTCTAGTAAAAAGATCCATGCTCCTTCTTTATAGTATCCAGTATGGGTGCGCAAATATTGCTAAAATTCCTAATGAAATTTTTGCAAAATCTTTCTAACCCATGAAAACTTATTACTTAAAACACACTTCTTGGATAAGGCCACTCTCTTACATCCCTCACCTTTTATGGATCCATCTTCAATTCATTTGAAGAGATTAAAAACCCCAGATATACAATTTTTGTCTTCATGAAATAACACTTCTTCAAATTCACCAACAACTTTTCCTAATGCAACATCCTCAACACCATATTCAAGTGTCTTAAATGCTCCTCCTCGGTCTTGTTGAAAACTAGAATATCATCTAAGTAAACAATCACAAACTTCCCAATAAAATATTTGAGCACTTCATTCATTAACATCATGAATGTACTTGGAGAATTCGTTAATCCAAATGGCATGACAAGCCACTCATACAATCCTTCATTTGTTTTGAATGGGGTTTTCCATTCATCCCCTTCTCTCATTCTTATCTGATGATAACCACTTTTCATGTCTATCTTGGAAAAATAACTAGCTCCACTCAAAAAAATCCATTAAATCATCCATGCTAGGTAAAGGAAATCTATACCTGATGGTTATCTTGTTGATGGCTCTAGAATTTGTGTACATTCTCCAACCTCTATCGTTCTTTGGACTCAACGCAGTTGTTACTACACACGAGCTCAATATTTCTCTGATCATTCCTTTGTCCAACAACTCTTGGACCTGATCCTTGACCTCTTCATTCTCCTGAGGGGTCAATCTATACGTTGCTTTGTTCAGCAAACTTTCTCCTAGAATAAGGTCAATATGGTTACTAAAAATCTTAATGGGTGGTAAATTATGAGGAAAATCATCAACCACAATGTCAACAAACTCATCCAATAGCTCTTAAACTTCCACAAGAAAACCATTCATATAAGTGATTGTAAGGATGACTCTCGGATTACCTATAACAGCAAATTATATTTCCTTACCTTTCTTAACTTCCTTCAAGAGATCCTTCCCACTCATGAGACGTATACTCGGACTAGCCTCCTCTTTGACTCCCTTATCTTCTAATGGTAACAACATATGTTTACACCCATTTTTATCAAGGGTATAACTATTCTTCCTCCCGTCGTGTATGGAATTCCTGTCATATTTCCAAAGCCTCCCCAACAAAACATGACAAACGTCCATAGGTATGACATCACATAAAACTTTATCCTTATAACTACCAATTTTAAACTCAACTTTACACTGTTTACTTACCATAACTTGATGTCCTTTTTGCAACCATGATACCCTGTACAGACTCGGATGTGTTGTCTTCTCCAACTTTAGCTTTTCCACCATCTCCATGGATACTAAATTGTCAGTGCTCCCATTGTCTATGATCACCTTGCATACTTTGTCTTTGGTGACCAAGACAGAGTATGCAAGGTGATCAGAACTACTTGCAAGACCGTCTTGCAAGAGTTATGAATAATAATAAAAATTGGGGCTAGTTCTCGTACCTCTTTTTTTGGCTTCACCGGAGCTTTCCTCATCATGAGCAATCTTCCCTCTGTTAATTTTAATGACAAAATCAGCAAGATAGCAATTATGGCATACACTTAGCAACCTAGAGATAACTGTTTGCATGAAATATGAAATGCCTCACACCCACATTCAGAAATTTCCATAAGAAGAAATACACATTGCTAAGCAAATATGCAGTGGAAATAAACACAATGGACAAAATTCAATAACCCATGAAAAACTCATAAATTTAGGAAAAATCCAGGGAAAACCCCAATGTGGGGAAACCCAATGAGAGAGAGAGACCTTATTATTTAGCTTTAGGAAAGTACATAATCAGCAAAATCACATTTATAGCCAAGAAAAATCACTTACAGCACCCAAACTGTCCCACCAAAATATGCCTCGTAATCTGTTCCAAGTCCACTTGTTGTATGGACCACCTAGAAATTGCAACACCTCGAAAAATGTGCAAACAACCTGCTATACAGATTGTTCTGTATGGCCTAGCAACAGTAAAACAGTCTTTAAAATTGTGCCAAGCCCTACCTCGATTTTCGTGCCCTTTCCACTTGTTGTACGGACTGTACATATTCGTACAGTACGGCCTCCCACAACAGAAAAATAACTAAGCAATGAAACAGAAATTATCCCTTGGGATTTGTGCCCACTTTGTCTTGGTAAATGTGCCCTCTATGATGCCCTATTTTTCCTCTCTCAAGCCTACTCTATAATTCTCTCTCAATCTCCTCTCTTGTGTCTTGCACACTACCCAATGCATTCTTTTATAAATATGAAAATGACCTTTTACCTCCCAAGTGTATTTTCACCTTCCAACCCTAAATCCAAATGCCAAGATCTAATCTTTCCTTTTTCAAGATCAAAGGTCATGATTCATTCCCTCCAAAATGAATCACTTAAAATATTAAAGTACATTTTACTTTATTACATAAGTGAACTTTATGAAATAAAGTCACTTTAATATTAGAAGGTACACTTTATTAAAAGTCACTTTAATAAAAAAAACCACTTTAAAACTTTATAAAAACCCATTACAAAGTTAAGTGCCTAGTAGTGTAAACATAAGGTTACATCCGCATACAAGACAAAACATGTGGAGTACCTCGCGAGCTAAAAAGCTAACACCCTCTTCAGATGCTTCTTCTTTCATCTCCATCTCTGCATTCCTATGTTTCACCTCCGAAATGTGAGCTTCTTTAACTCCTGCAGTCTTATTTTCAATACATTCCCAAGACATGTGCCATCTTTTCCCACAAGCATAACACTTTCCTTATCCTCCTCTGCCTCTTCCTCTACCACTCAGAAAAGGGTTCCTTCCTCTGGAGTATCCTCCTCTATGTTTCTGACTGTTAAATCCTCCAGCTTCTCCCCTTGATTTCTGGAACTTTTCTCTGGTGGTTCCTTTTCCTCTGTTAGCACTCTTTCCCCTATTCCTCTAACTCTTCTTCCTTGGCAATTTTTCTTCTGCCTTCAGGGATACTTGATAAGCATCTTCTAAAGACATCATCATTACTAGACTAATTTCATCCTAGATTTCATATCTCAACCCATTAATATATATAGCAACTTTCTCTTCATCGTTTTCCTTATGTCCTGCTCTTATATTCAGCTCATAAAACTCTTCAGTATATTCCTTCACCGACAAACCCTTATCTCTCATATTCTGCAAACTTTTAAATAGACTCAACTGATGATCCTTGGGTATGAATTTAACCTTAAGCTTAGCTACCATTCTATCCCAACTCTTAATCTTGGTGTTACCTTTTCTCCTTCTATCAGCTTGCAACTCGTCCCACCATAAAGCTACATGTCCCCTCAAACTAGTCACCGCATGCTTTACTTTATTCTCATCATCAATCTCCTTGTAATCAAAGTAGTTGTCTAAAGCACTTACCATTCAAGCAATTCTTCTACATTCAAATCACCTTCATACATCAGGACTTCCATCTTTTCTCAGGTTCCCAGCTTGACAACAGCTCTCAGCAATCGTTCCATTGTTGCTTCTTCTCCTACAACTTATTCTTCTTTTATATTTTCACTTTCATCGTCACTAACATCATCTGTCTCTGGTGCTCTCCTTTGTGTTGTTTCCATGGCGTGCATCCTTGCTAGAAGTTGTCTCATTTCCTTCTCCATGATTGCATTGTTTACAAGTCTCTCCCTATGTCTCTCGACGGCATGGCCTCTGATATATCTATTTACACATAGATCTTTGTCTTGCACTGATACCACTTGATGCAAACCCCCCCTATGGGCTTGCACGACCTATCGGTCTAGGATCGAACTACACAGGAGTCGAAATCGCTCGCAGGTCCTTGCAGAACCTTTAAAATCTTACCTATGGCATTTTTCCCTCACTGCATGCAAGTTATCTTCCTCGAGGGTCCTCTTTCTCCAGCGGATTCATGCTCGTGACCTTGGGATTAAAACCTCAAGCTTAATTTGGAAGCATTTATTCTAGCACTCCATAACTTTGGGATTTGGGAGTTTCTCTACTCCAACCTTAAAAAAAAAACTTCTCATGAATATCCAAATTGTTGAACTCCCGAGGGGTCTAGGGATCAACAGTCCACGCTCCTTTACTATATCAATAGTCTAGGTTTACTTTAGGCTTTGGAGATTCGGAAGATTTTCACCAATCATGACAATCCACTCAAATGTCAATTCAGGACTTAATCGGATGGTGGATGGGGTACACCTCATTGGCATGATCTATAGCTATGAAATACTTCAAGCTACAGACTTTGGGCTGTATTCCACACAACTATCACCCAAAAACCACCCCGATAGTCGAATTATGAATAAATTGAGATCTACAGTTTACGTTTACCCGTCAATTGACGGTCGGGATTAACTACGGACTTAAGGAATTCGAGAGATTCTCCACCTCATGCAACAATGACCAAGTTCTCTTGGAGTGTCAAATCATCGAATCACTTCGAGGATATAATGACTCGCACTCAGCCACTGATCTATGGTGGAGATTCACTTCGGGTCTTCGGAGCTTTAGGGATTATTCGCTACAAAAAACTTAAAACTATCGGAGCAACGAAGTCTGAAGGACTTGGGTATTAACAATCGCACTCCTTCTCCTTTATCAAATGGTTGTGAGCGATTTTGACTCCTCCCGAACAGATCTTGTCCACTCAGCCCTAAAAAAAAGGGATTCATCTTCTTCTTATGTTCCCCCCTCGAAACTTATACTTCCTATCCCTCCTGAGATTTTTTTCACTTTTAAGAAGTGAACTTCTACTCACACTTTTTGCTTCTCTCCTAAGCTTGGGACCTTTGAAAGTCACCTACGCATGCCTTGCAGTATATCTCCAGATATTTTTCAACACTTAACGAAGTGTTGGCTTTGTATACTCCTTGAACTTTGTCTCTCCTCTGAGATTTTACACTACTTTGAGTGTAGGCACACTCCTTGCGCTCTCTCTCTGTGTAAACTTACACTATCTCTCCTGAGATTTTGAACATGTAGATGGTTTGGCCTCTGCACTCGTTACGTTGGCACTGTGCACTCTTTGCACTAAGATTCTCAGAAGAGAAACAATTGAAAATTATAACTAAATCAAGGAGTCATTCACTAAAACATTAAGATACACAATCATGCATAGACATAACAACACAACATTTGTATAGTTACAAAGAGATAAACAAATTCACAGTCTCGAAAATGTGTGAGCAATTCTCTTTTTCTATATTCTTCAACAACAATTTACAAACGTTTCAGCAATCTTCAACAACCTCCTCTGGGCATAGATTACATTAATTTATACCTGAAGGGGATTCTTGAGCCTTCCCTCCCGACTATTCTAGTGATTTCATATCACAATTAAAAGCATCCTACCATTAATCTTATTATAGTAAATGAATATTTACAATCTTAGATATGAATCAACGCTCAAAATCTGTACAATATTACAGGCATTAAAGACTATTACAACCTCCTAGAGCATATACAATGGTTCTAGCATGAATATCTCATGGTATATTTAATTACAAAGGCCTCAAAATTAAAGTGATGCACCCTCCTTGCAATCCAAACCAGTTAAAGTGCATTGCACTGGATGCTGAGTCACTTTCTACCGCACCTCATTAAATGATGATGGTGATGCTCCTGCATCAAAAAGGCATATAAATGCTCCATAACACATAAGCTATCAAATTAATAAACTTAATACACTTTTAAGGTCATAGCTTAAAATGAACTTTGATTTTCAACTTGGATACAGTCATAAGGATAAAAACATAGCATGTTTTTTGAAAATTTCATAGGTGCCATACTTAATACTCTCATGACAATGAGTAACAAAAAAAGTTACATTTCTAAATAAACCTTTTTGCATCATATACACATGTCAATTATCACATAACTGTGGATACACATACCATAACTTTGAATCTTCATCATAATACCACTGGTATGAAGATATGTAAATGTGATAAGGAAAATGTTTGAAAATAACCATTTATATGTTTTCTTATAAGGGACCCCACCTATTATTATTATATCATAATCATATAGATAGGTCTTGCAGTCATTTGTAGACTTATAATAATAGGTCACAATATTTTGAGTCAACAAATACCTTTTATGCATGTTTTCAAAATCATCTGCTTAATAATGATGATGAAGATGTAATGATGAAACTCTTTTTTTCCTCTCTAGTTGAAAATGCAAAAAAGTGGTATAATAACCTTCCTGATAAGAGTATTAATACTTGGAAATAATTTCATGATGCCTTTATGAAAATGTGGAGCACAAAAAAGGATGGTAGGTTGTTGTTAGTGCAATTTAATGAAATGAAGAAGAAGGAGAATGGATCAATGAAAGAATTTGATACAAGATTTAAAAACTTACTTAAGCAAATTTCCGATGACATTAGCTCAAATGAGGGTGTTGTCCTTCTTCAATACACAAAATTTTCCTTTGAAGAGAAATTTAGATTTATTCATATGGAAAAGTTTACAAAGACCCTTGTAGAAGCACAATAACATGTTGCTAATATTAAGGGGAACCTTTTGGCTTCTAAGGTAGACCCTTTCCACATCCTTCATGTTAAAATTGAAACCAATCCTAGGTATTTGAATACTGTTGAACCTACCTAGGACTTGTTGACACTCCTAGCCCAAATACTTGAGCAGATAACAATTGAATTCTTACAAAATCAGAGTCTCCTTATGAACAAGGTAACTAACCTAGAGAGAGCTCAAAAACAAACTTTTCCTAAATAGTATATAGATACCTTTTATGCATTTTTTCGTAATCATCTGCTTAATAATGATAATGAAGATGTAGTCATGAAACTCTTTGTTACCTCTCTAGTTGGAAATTTAAGAAAGTGGTATAATAGCCTTCCACATTCCTTTCACTAAAGATAAAACCAATCCTATGACTTTGAATAATGTTGAACCTACCCAAGACTCTGTGACACTCTTAGCCCAAATTCTTGAGAAAATAACAATTGAATTATTGAAAAATTAGAGTCTCCTTATGAACAATGTAAAAAATCTAGAGAGAGCTCAACAAAACAAAATTCCTCTGAGACCTCAATACAACAACAATCAACAACAAAGAGAAAACCAAGGATGGAAGCATAGACCTCGTAATGATCAAAGATTCCCTAACACCCTTGCACCTACTAATGTTATTAATAAGGAATATGTCCCTTGGTGCTTATCTTGTGGTGGTTTTCATTGGGAATATAAATTCCATAGACTTCATAATAATGGTAATAATGAATACCCTAAAAATTGTCAACATGTGAATTATGTTGACACATTGGTTCCCATTTACACCATATCATCCTAAGAAAATTACTATGTTACCTTGGAACAACTTGAGCAAAGAAAGCAAGAGGATGCTAGGAAAGCTAGGTTAGAAATATTAAATCAATTGGACAATGAATCTAAGGAAAGGCATAAGAAGAGAGAGTACTTGACTTATTCTAGAATAAATAAGGCACCTGAGACTTATCCTAGTGATCCCAAACCTCCTTAGACAAGATACCCTTTACCATTGGATACTAATGCTCCTCCACAACCAACTTTTCCCAAGAATGATAATATAGAATTGAATATTGATATGTCTAGTATCTTGGAAAAGGGTAATTTACCGATCCCGCTTACTGAGATAATGAATATTCCTTCCTTAAGGGATAAGGCTAATTCATTCTTTTACATTGGATGCAGCTTGGGTGGTTGGGAGGAATGGTTGATACCCTCCTCCCCCAGGTTCAAATCCTTGTAAGTAACATGTGATTCCCTTAAATGGGTCTATATGATGCTCTTGCTGTTGAGCCCCCAATATTTCGAAAATTCTTGGCCTCCCCATGTTCTCTAGCGGATTTCAGGGGTGTTTTCCATGGACATAGTGAGTATCGGTCTTCAGCGTCATGAACCACATGTAAAAAAAATAAAAAATAAAATGTTAAGACATTTTTAAGTATCCAAGATGAGTCTGATGATCCTCATGTAGTATTGCAAGCCATGCATTATGACCATATTAAGGAGGAACATGCACCTTTTTTCATCCCTTTGGTAGTAAATTTTCTCTTGATTCAGAATTGTATGCTTGATTATGGGGCTTCTACCAATTTCATGTCTTTAAAGGTCATGAATCAATTAGGTTTGAAGATCACAAGAACTTATAGGAATGTATGAAGAATTAATTCTAGAGCTATCAAGGTATGTGGTATCATTAAATACCTTAAGGCATCCTTGGCTATTTATCCTAAGGTTTATATTTCAATGGATGTTATAGTTATTGATGTGTCTAATGCTAGGGGAATGATATTTTCTAGGAAACGGGTTGCAAATTTAGTTGGTAACCTCTAGATGAATTTATCTTATGCAACCATACCAATTGGATATGGAAGATATGTTACTTTATATAACCATCATGTGACTAGAAATCATGTGGAATATCCTAGGAATAGATATGATTGGAATGAGAATGAACTTGAAGAAATAGATACATATGCAAGATTGGACGGAAAATACCATTATGACAAACCTTATGAGACTCATGAAGAACCAATAGATTTTCATCTTAATATTGATGCTTCTCAAGACTTATATATCCTTCCCTTTGTGCAATAAGATAGTATTGATGATGGTGATGACATAAGATTTCCAAAAGGAAATCATTATAGAGAACAACTCATTAAGTATAAAGACAAAGATCCAAGGTCTCTTACAATTTTAAATCAAGGTAATGAAGAAACCCTACATTTGTGTGAAGATGATCGAAAGAGCATTTCCTTAATTAATTATCGTCCTCCTACTTTAGATCAAGGAAATAACACTCAATAAAATAATGGAATGATTGATTTTAAAGTAAGGACCGAAGGTTTTCAGATATGAAGTTTAGTACTTATGTAGGACAAAATAAAGGGAATTCCAAACATGAGAAAATAGTTTGATAGTTTATGGCATAACCCTTACAAGATTGAGAAGAAGTTTGGAGTTAGTTCATTTTAATTGTCTATGTTTGAGGGAAGGAAGTTTCCATTACCCATTAATGGATTCCTTCTCAAACCCCATTGTGCTCAAGGAACTTGACCTCTTAGGTTTAGAGTAGAGTAGGGTAGTATTAGGTCATGTTGTGTGCTTATTTATTTATTGATGCATTAATTTTATCTTAGATCATACATGTTATTAAAAAAATGAAAATAAAAAGATTTATTTTCTGCATTTTATTTTTCCTTCCATATACCAAGGTGGATCATATCCCTCTGCACCTTTTGAATTGATGGTTTTATGTTAGAAATGAAGCAATAAATTTTAGAGTGATGAAAGTTGAAATCTTGGAGTACCATAGATGTTAAGGTTCTCATGTTCTCTACGGTGAGCACATGTCCCCATGTTGGAGCCAAATGTTACTCCAAATGATCCCAGAGATGATGATCGACATTCTCCATAGACAACGGCCCAGCATATGCCTCCTCCCTCCTCATTGATCATCTCACTCACATGATCAGCAGGTTCATCTGATGATGGTGACCCAGCACACATGAGCTACAATAGTCATTGTTACACACAAAGTGTTACATTTAATGCATTAGGAATTTAGGTGAGGATCATGGGTTGAAGTCAGATAATGGATCATGATGCTTGTAAATTATGTTTTTTGTCTTGTTTCACCTTGGTGGCCATCATATGTGCTCTATTCAAGTGTTGTCACTCTTGGGGAACAGGGGTAAAATTGGGAGGCATTTATAGGGGTAACGTATCATTCATTTAAATGCTTAAAATTTTGCATTTGTATTCCTCGTGTTGTCCAATATTTTGGAAGTGGTTGTTACATGTATCCCAAAAAGGTCTGTAAGTCCATCCTCCTATGAGAAGAAGTGGCTTGAATGCATGAGGTTGATGCAGAAAGTAAAATAATGGAAAATGAAATGGGATACAAATGATAAATCAAAAGAAAAAAATCATCTTGAACTATACCTCCTCGCTATGAGGCCATCACCCCAAGTCCTAATTCATTGAATGCATCATATTAAGAGGACTTAATTGAATCCCAGTGAAATGAATGCATAAACATAAAAGTGGTTTTGCAAATAAACTAATGAATATCAAAGGTAAGAATAGGGGTGGCAAGAAATAGTGATGAGGAAAGGGTAAATGCACCAAGCACTCCCTCTATAAAGGAAATAATGGAGATGAACCTCACATGTGGCCTTGCATGTCAATGACTCCATGACCATGAAGTAAACTATGTGACATATCATTCACTTATACTTACACTTTGATGGGATTCTCAAGAACTACTCCTCTACTTGGGTATTGGCACACCTAATAAGGTATCGTGTTGGTCCTCCCATTCCTAAACTTGGCAAATTGCATAAAGTATTAAGCTAGTATAAAGTTTGAAGAAGATACCTAATGTGAATTGTTTACATGGTTTTTGTATTAAATTGTCGCTTATTTTTAAGATTCTAATGACTCTTGCATCCATGATGGTTGATCTCGCTTGACTTCTCTGAGCCTCGCTTGATAATGATGCACCCATGGAGATGGTCCTCTGAAGGATGTTTTGATAATTCTACCTAGGAAGTTGCACACTATATGGAGGTCGTTGGGAACTTGATGATGAGCATTAGATTAGTTGATGACTTGGAATGACTCTTGACACCTTCTATCACCTATTGGATCTTGGAATTCTCATTGATTAGTTGGGATGTTGCATATATATCATAATGTTTCATTCAGAGGGAAGGAATCCCACAACGTGAATGTTGCACCACTATAAGGAAATTATGGTTTGGATATATGTCATTTCACTTGATGAGGATGGTACACCTGTTAAAAGGGGTATGGAGCCCTTATCCATCATGATGTCATACTAGGATCCCAGGTTTTTCATGCATGAGGATGATGTCATGCTTGAGAGTGATTTGATGCTTGCATGAGCCGACCTAGCATTCATGATGATGAGTTGGCACTTTTGGATGAGGGGATGTGACCTTCTTGATGAGGAAGCGTGAATTTTGAGATATGTTTCACCTTTTAGGGATGGATGTGACATTTGGAGGATTGTGTACCACATTGGACGATGGAATCACCTTCTTGGAGCCTCTTACACCCACATGTGTGGCATTTTAGGAGGATGTTTTGATGTTTTAGAATTGTATCTTTATTTTGGAGGCTATTTTGGGGGTTGGAATAAGACCTATCCACCTTTTATCATGGATTCATATGTTTTAGGAGCTTCTTAGAGGAATATAGTGCTTGGTTACCTCATATATATAGAGGGAGCACTCCATTTTGTAATTCATAACTCAACTTGTGGAGAATCATCATTGCACTTGTCTTCTATCTTTCTCTTTCACTGTGGATGGCTTATGTGCCTTGTCTTGGAGATGATATTGTGGATGATTTCATGGTTACGGTTTCTTGGATTCTCATCGATTTACCTAGTAAGTTATCTTTCTAACTCTGTAATGGCTTATTTATATATGTATTAAGTAAATGTTGTGTCAAAGTGGTGATATTGCATGTTATATTTTACCTTTCTTGAATAGACCTTGTCATTGAAACCCTAGATAGGTTTTTAGTGGACTAATTTCCCTTGTAATCATCTTTTTGATGCTTTCTAAAGGACATAAGGGAATTTCTAGGGTTTGTAGTGGACAACCCTAGTTTTATTCTTGTAGGTTAAATTTCTAGGATTTGTAGTGGAGTACCCTAGGGTTTTACCCAAGATCCATTTTGATCTTTTGCTAAATATTGCTAGAAGACATAGGATGGCCTCTTAGGGTTTGTAGTGGCCTACCTTGATTTTTCATCCTAAAGGATTAATACCTAGGATTTGTAGTGGAGTACCCTCGAGTTTATTTCTTAAGTGTCTTTCTTACCTTTGTTCTCCAAGAAAGTGAATTTTTGACTCAATATGCCCAAGAAAACTACACGGAACTTGTCTCTTTCTCTTGCAAGTGACCTTAAACCCTATTTTTCCCCTCTCTTGTCAATTTTATGGTTAGATTAGGATTTATCCTCAAATTTCAACTTTACTAGCTTGATGTCTACGGTTTTAGTGGCATCTTTTACCTTGGAACTTACCTTGATATCATTTATTGCATTGTTGTTATGATTTTCATCCTCCTTAGACTTGACGTATTGGATATTTTAGGGTTAATTCATGTCATTTACATTTCAGCAAGAATTTGTAGACAAATCCTAGTTTAGGCTTGCATTTTAGCCCTCTTTCATTGCATGTTTATCGGTTTAAGGGTTATTTTATTTCTCATGTTGTAACTTGGTAAATTGTTGTAGTCATATTTGAATACAAGTTTTATGACAACCATAGTTTTCTTATTGATTTGTAGTTTTTGGGGCATCTCCTTGACTAGTTTTGACTTAGTTAATATCATTGATTGTTCTAAGAAACTCCATACAAATATGAAATTTATTTCATTAAACCACCTTGTTATTTCCTTGATAACCTTGATATAAGTGGTGGTATAATTGAGTAATCAAGATAGGAGGTCATAGACTTGATATAATATTGTTATAGGATTCCTTGAGGTTTCTAGGGAAACCTCCCTTGTGATGGATCTCATCCTTCACTAAAACGAGGGAAGTAATTTCTAACGTGATAGTGGAAAATACTTCTAAAGGTTACACTTTTCTTGTGCCATGTGAGAGGCTTTACACAAGGGTGGTAGATTGGGTGATAACAATATTTAAGGAAAAAAATTCTATGATGACCTCAAAGATAGGTAAACTTTGTAAAACATCCAAGAACATAATTCTAGTCGTGATGAAATTAAGTTCATTGAGCACCCCAGAATAAATCACATCCAAAATATAATATAAATCTCGAAGAAAGGGATTTGTTAAGCCATGTTGATCAAAAACTTGGTCACCTCGATTTCCCGCTTTGTGGAGTGATAAAAAAAATTGATATCATAAGAAATAAATTTTGAACAATTATCAGATTCATGGCATAGCCCTCAATCTTTACTTTGTCACACATTTTGCGGATTCAAAATCCTATCTCGTAGGCTCAAGATATCCACGTTTTAGTTTAAAAGAGTATGTCTTCATCTGAAACATAGTTGGTTTCTCTCGTGGCGCTAAGTTTCCTTGATACTTAGTATTGGTGCTCAGTATTGATACTCATTTTTGGTTCTTGAAGTTCTTTGGAATAATCAGTCTCATCTTCTTCTTATACTTAGTCTCTCTTAGTCTCAAATACTAAGTATCTTCTTCTTATCTCATCTTCTTCGTATTGACTAAGTCTTGTATCTCATATTCTCCCATATTCCATACTTAAACTTTTTCCTATCTCTTATCTATTTACTTATTTCCCTCACCTCCACGAGTTCCCAAGCCTCCTCTCTCCTCGGTGGGTTCCCAATCCTCTTATCCATCCTCACTCTCAAACCCACCGTACCTTCCCCCTCTCCTCTATGGGTTTGAATGACATTTCTCCTTCTCCTCTACACCTGTGACCTCCTCTACATCCACTCCTCTCTCCTACATTATCACTCCACCCCCGTGACCCTCCTTATCCCTCCATCTCCCCTTACTCCTATTGGAGATACTTCACACACACCTAGGATTTATTTTTCCTAAGGTTTTCCCTATGTTTATTAATCATTATCCAATCTCCTACATTTTACGGAGAATATTATTTTTCCTACATTCTAGGGGAATATTCTCTTCAATTCACACTTCAATTGGATCAGTTGAGTGGACTCTTAAGGCCATATTGATTCCATCACCATGCATCATTTGGATCATCACTGCTAATGTGCATTTTCCTTGGGATTATCACCAGAGTGGCACATTACTAATGCCATCAGTCAGTTAATTGAGGACTGAAAGGCTAGTTGACTTAGACTGGGTGGCATTTAACTCCCGTAAATTTCGGTGTGTGTCCATATCACTCTATACCACCACTATGGTACATTGGATTCTCTTCTAGTGCACATTAGTTGAGTTATACAGAGTATATCATGTGTAAATTATCATTCATTCATTCAGTTAATACAATTCTTGATTCTCTCTCTCTCGTTTCTATGTTTTCTCATTTCTTCTGCAGACTGTGTATGTCATTTTCTAGATAGATATCATCTTATGCAGGTTCATCCATATTTACATGTATCAAAGCCGATGGTTTTCTAGGAAAAATACACATACTCTTTTTGCAGGTACCAAATATTGAAGATAGCGGAAAAATGGAATTTCCAAAAGAATTGATTCTTACACCATACAATTTCTTTGCATGGAAGCACAATATGGAATTAAATCTTCAAACATAGGATTATACAAGTTAACCATGGGCACAGAGACCGAACCCACATCATCCATAGAAAAATACAAGTATCTAAATCGGATGGATGAAGCGTATGGAACTATTTGCAGTCTTATTTCTCTTGAGCTCCTCTTTCACATATATTCCTATAAAACTCTCGATGAATTATGGACCACCATGGAAGAAATTTTTGGCAAACATGATGAGATGAGGGGACACATGCTCGAGGTGGAATTTCTCACTTTGGATCCAAAAACCTTCAACAATCTCCAATATTTTTTTACAAAATATAAGTATTTGTTGTCGCAACTCAAGGCTTGTGGGGTTGATAAATATAAGGAGGAGAAACAAATGGTTCTTACCATTATTTCCAAACTTGGTCCAAAATACTTGGTGTTTGTATCAACATTTCATTCAGTTAGGCTCACCTTTGGAGCTACCTAGAAAATGCCCTCTCTTGAGGCCTTTATCGAGTCCTTGACGCAAGAGCGGACCAAGCTCATCAATATGAGAAAAATCAAAGGCTCAAAGGTGTATGCACTTGATTTGAAATGTGGTAGCAGTCACCAAAATCATAAATATAAACAAAAATACATAGGGAAGGTACATTCAAATCCAAAGAAGGAAGGGAACTCAAAGCCCTTCAATGATTCCTCTATATCCAAAGGTGGAAAGGGAAGAAAATGGGAGAAATGAATTTATTGTCAATGAGGATTCCATCCAGAATCTGCATGCATGCAGAAACAGAAATATCAAATGGCAGAAATACTTCAGTAAAGCAACCTTGGATATTACATCCATGAGGGTGCCAAGAAGAAGAATCTAAAAGATTTAAACCCCAAGAAAGGTAATTATATCCATGCTTTGATTGCCATTAACTTCTCTCCCGATACTTTGATTGTAGATTCAGGTGCATAAAACCACATGGAATCCACAAAGGAAGTATACTCTTCATTGGATGCATGCAAAGGTCCTTCTATTCTTATGGGGGACAACTCTCCAGTTGAAGTCAATGGCAAAGGAAGAGTTTAACTCACAAATGGGAGCTTCGAGAATGTGCTACACGTTCTCAAACTCTTTGTCAATCTTCTCTTCATGTATTAGATGAAAAACTCTGGCACTGGAAAGAAATTAATATTCACACCTGATGCAGTGGATATCTATGACATGAAAACCAATTCCAAAGTTGCTACTGGTGAGGTAAATCACCAATCCAGACTCTACACATTTTATGAATTTATTGAACCAGATTATGCATTATTGTGTACGCATGTTGATGAAAGAAGTAGGATATTGCACAAAAGGTTCGAGCATTTAAATTTTAGATACATGCAATATCTTAGAAAGAAGGGAATGGTTGAAGGTCTACCTGACATCCACTTCTCCAAAGGAATTTGTGAGGGACTTTTTCTTGGAAAACACCCTCAAGAGAAATTCGACAAAGGAAAGACTCAGAATGCCTCCTCTCCTTTGGATCTAATCCACAACAATCTCATGGGCCCTTTTCCACATCCATCAATCAGTAAATCAAGGTACATGCTCATTTTTGTTGATGATTTCTCATGCTACACCTGAATTTCTTTCTCATGCACAAATCTGAAGTCTTTTAGCATCTCAAAGATTTCAAGGCCCTTTCCTCCGAACAGATAATGGGGGGGGATTATGTCAACCATGAGGTACATAATATTTGTCTTTAGGTTGGTATTTAGTTGCATCACACGGTTCCCTATACTCCTCAGCAAAACGAAGTTGTTCAGTGGAATAATAGATCCTTGAAAGAGATGGCATCTTGCATGTTGTATGCAAAGTCACTTCCACAGAGATTATGGGTTGAAGCACTTAATTGTGTGAACTACATCCAAAATATATATCCTCGTAGATATTTCAAGGATAAGACCCCCTTCGAGGCTTGGAGTGGCCTCAAACCAGAAGTGACCCTCTTTTGTATATTTGATTCACGTGCATGGGCCAGGATTCTCTCTGAGAAGAGGAAGACACTTAATCCACATAGTAAAGAGTGTATCTTTGTTGGATACCCAGATAGTGTGAAGGGATACATACTCATTTATCCCTCTACGGACTGGCTCATCATTGAGAGAAGTGTGCAATTCGAGGAAAGTATCTCGCATGCACCTCAAGAGCCACATGCAGACACTTTTTTTCTTCCACCTGTCATAGATGATGAGCATGTACATGCCAACTCTTCTTCATATGAGAGTTATGATTCATATAATTCAGATACTGAGTTAGTACATTTAGATGTAGAGTCAGTGCACATAGATGAAAATGAAGAGCAAGAGTCGAGGCCCAAGTGGGCCAATACTACTCTTCAGGATGCAGGATATATGTTTGGTGATCCAGCTGATACTAGGAGGACTCGATCTGATTTCGAGGAGCCTCCTCTTATACTCAGTGCCACTGAACTGATGCCACCCAAGCATCTTTTCTTGGTTCAGTCTTCATATCCACAGTCCTATGGCAAGGTTTTTGGGAATCCCTTTTGGGAATCCACCATGGAGGAGGAGTACAACTCCCTCCTTGAGAACAAGACTTCGGATATAGTTCCCCTTCATTCAAGAAGGAAACTTATCAAGTGCAGATGGGTCTACAGGACCCAGAGCATAGTAGATGGAAAGGTTAGTAGATACAAAGCCAGGCTCCATTAGAAAATATGGATTCCATACGCTTGGCACTTTCCATTGCGAGAATCAAGGGATGGGAAGTCCATCATATGGACATGAAGAATGCATTTCTTCATGAAGATCTCTCTGAGGAGATCTATATGGAGCAGCCCCAGGGCATCATGCAGGATTCATATTTGGTCTGTCGACTGAAGAAGTCTCTTTATGGCCTCAAGCGGGCCCCGAGGGCATGGTATGCCAATATGGACTCCTACCTATTCTCATAGAACTATGTACGTTGTAAGTCAGACCTGAACATTTACATGCTCAGGACATTTGATTCACTTCTAATCCTAGTTATGTATGTTGATGATTTGTTTATCACCGGTTGCTCGACTTCAATGATTTCTCCAGTCAAGAGGATTTTTCATGACAGTTTCTTGATGATGGACATGGGTCCGCTAGATTTCTTCCCTGGTATCAAGATCAGTCAAGATGCATCAGTCATCAAACTGTCTCAGGCCAAATATGCATGAGATCTCCTCAAGATATTCCACATGATAGACTGCAATTTTACCCCGACTCCTTTCCTATCAGGATTCATACTTGAGGATTGCGGGGAAACTCCACTGGTGGACATCACATTGTATAAACATCTAGTGGGGAGATTGTTGTATCTCACACACTCTAGACCATACATATCCTATGCAGTTGGAGCAGTCTCTCGGTTCTTGTAAGAGTCACATGAGTACGTATAGGGCACAATCACCTTTGGGATTCACTATGCAGCAAACTCTGCATTGGACCTCATCGGGTTCACTGATTCTGATTGTGTTGGTGATGGAATTGATTGCAAGTCCACATCTGTTTACTCACTCATTCTAAGTTCCAAACCCATCTTTTGGTCGAGCAAGAAGCCAGCTTCTATTTCTCTAACTTCAGTCGAGGCAAAGTACAGAGGGGTAGTTAACATAACCATTCAGGCTATGTGGCTATATCATTTTCTCACTGAGTTGGGCATTCAGTTTCATAGGTTGATCATCATATCGTGTGATATCCATAGCACTCTAAAGTTATGAAGAAATCCAGTTCAGAGACAACAGATGAAGCACATCAATATCAACATGCACTACATCTACTTAGTACACGAGGGGATCATCGACCTATAGTTTTTTCCTTCAGCATAACAAACTGCATACATCTTCACCAAGACCTTCACTAAGCAGAAGTTTCATTCTATGTACGGTTGTTTTAGAGTGAAGGACATAGTTGCCTAGCAATTGTTAGTTCTTTTTTTGATACATTATACCTTGAGGGGGGGGTTTCCCATGAGGTTTTCCCTCTTTCCTCGTATATTTCAGTGTGTCTTTTGTTTTCAAGTACCTAAAATGGCCTCGTTTCTGGGACCCATTCTTTTATTTTCACCATAGTGATGTTCAGGGGGGGTGTTGGAGATGCTTCACACACCTAGGATTTATTTTTCCTAAGGTTTTACCTATGTTTATTAGTCATTATCCAGTCTCATACATTTTAGGGAGAATATTCCTTCTCCTACATTCTAGGGAAATATCCGCTTCATTTCACACTTCAGTTGGATCAGTTGAGTGGAGTCTTGATGCCACATTGGTTCCATCACCATGCAACATTAGGATCATCATTGATAATGTGCATTGTCCTTGATATTATCACCAGAGTGGCGCATTACTAATGCCATCAGTCAGTTAACTGAGGACTAAAAGGATAGTTGACTTAAACTAGGTAGCAGTTAACTCCTGTAACTATCGGTGTGTGTCCAGATCACTCTAGACCACCACTATGGCACATTGGCTTTTGTTCCAATGTGCATTATTTGAGTTATACAGAGTATATAATGTGTAAATTATCATTCATTCATTCAGTTAATGCAATTATTGATTCTCTCTCTCTCATTTTCGTCTTTTATCATTTCTTCTGCAAACTGTGTATGTCTTTTTCTAGCTAGATCTTATCTGTGCAGGTTCACCCACATTTACAAATCCCTCTTCCCATGCTCTCGTACTCCCATACTTACAAGTATTTTAAGTCACTCTCTTATTCAATACTTCAACTAACCATAACATGACATGGACCAATCACATCAAGAAATGTGGGTAAAATGGCATTCAATGACACTATGATACATGGTGATGATTGGATGTTGACTAGGCGATGACTCAGTGCTAACTAGGCAATGTCATGAACACTGACTGGGCTAGTGGGCCATTAAAATTTGTATTAAGTCATGGTTTTCATAAGTCTCGACCTCCATAGTATCCTTTTGTTCCACATGAAAGACTTGGGAATATTTACCATATAAAAATTGCAATATCAATTACCAAAATGCATGTGGGATTTTAAAGAGGTTGATTTAATCAATGGCCCAAAATGACCCACGAATTGATGGACGATTGTTGAGCACCGATTTTCCGAAGGTCATAACTTGAGATCCGAGTGTCGGTTTTGAAAAAAATATACCTCGTTGGAAAGGTAATTCAACTACAGGTTCCAAGAGATGAAATGGGCCACAATTCTCATAGAAATTTGAAAAAAAAAAAAAAAAATGTTTGCATGACTTGCTGGTAAATTTGTTTAGAACCTCAACTTCCCAAGCCTATAAATTGAGATACAGAACTCCAAATCTCACTCAGGAGGACTCATTGGAAATATGGAATGATGAATATTACTTGTGGAATGGTTTCCATGGATGAGAGGTCAAATATCATGCTTAAAAAAATTAAAACGCAATCCACTTTTTAAAAGATGGTTAGCTTGAAAATTTGAAAGCAAAAGTTTATTAAATGACTTTTATTAAAGATGAAATGGGCCCCACTTCAAGGAAAAAATTTCAATGACATAAATTCATTAATGAGGCTTCAATAAGGCATTCATTAAATTGGTTACTCCAAGAAGAAAAGCATGTGGAAGTCTCTAGAAAGACGAAAACCCTAATTACTTCAAGAAGCATTGGAAACAAATTTTAAAAGAGACAGAGCACCATCAAAAAAAAGGTTGGAGGGAAATCAAAAGATCCGAATAGAAAAGGTCCGGTCATTAGTATGTAGCCAGGTCTTTGATCAGAAAATAAATATCTCCATTATTATTATTCTTCTTTTACTACATCATTTCCTCAAGGCTTTATGCTTGTATTTTTGAATTGAGCATAAGGTTGAGTTTTGAGTGTCTTTATTGTATTCTTCCAAGACTCTTTCTCTAAAAAAAATCATGGAGTTTTTTACAGCCATATGTGTGACTGATAAATGTAAGCCATGATTTTCTAAATGATTCATGTAGGTTTTAATAAATGTAAGCCATGATTTTCTAAATGATTCATGTAGGTTTAGTCCTTACATTTGGCAAGCTTCATTTCTGAGCACTTAGTCGATTGGTTTGTTGAGATGTTTTGTATTGTTGAATATTTTTTATGGATAAATCTCCACAGAGGACTACTTCAGGGTATTAATTTAATGATTTATCATATCTTGGGATATCTGAGCATGAGATTTTTTAAGTATCCATGTCAAATTATTTTCAGTTCTAAATGCATAACTCATTTAAATCTCTCTAAAATTATCAAAACCACTTCATTCTTTTTCTTGTGAAGTTATAGATATGTAATCTACTTTCATTCTATTTAAAGAGTTGTATAAATGATGTTGAGTATACATTTATTCTGAAATTGAAGCCTTTCTTCAATCTTTTTATTGTTAAGAAGCTACTTGTTGCACATAAAAATCAAATCTAGTTATCAAGAACCATTTTGTATAAAACTAAGAAATAAGTATTTTGGGGTTTGTTGTTTAGCATTATCCCTAATCCAAGAGCAATCAAAATACTTATTTTAGATTATGACAGAGGAGTACCACCTCTATAAAAATGAAGGGGGATTTAATCTTCATGAGGTTGTTGTTGGGATTGTGACCAATCTAAACATCAACATTTTTTTGTGACTATACTAAGGATGATTTATTTTCAAGATATCTAAGGCTTTGTTCAGATCTGATTGAGGAACCAGAGTCTCCATGATTCAAAGTTTCAAAAATGAGATTCAAGAAGACTACTATTTGTTCTAGCTGCATGGGATTTATAAAAATATTATTCATAAATATTTGAATGACCTCAAAAAGAGCCAAGAACCATCAAATATTCAGGAGGATGAACTCCCTGGAAATTCCATTGACAAAACTCTTAAAATCCATAGCAAGATTCAAGATTCTCAAGAAGATCTATATTATGATTTCTCTAAAGAGTTTCTTTCATGTTGTGATGTTCATTTTCCTTCTCCACCAATTCCATCAATAGATTTAAAATACACATCAAAAGGTATAGGTACCCAAAGAAGGAGGCAACTACATAGAATCCATTTAAATCTGCTAGAAGTAGATTTTTAGATGCCTAATATTTCTATTGAAAAAATTTCCACATTCTTTGGAAATACTTTAGAGGATGCACAAAAACATTTGTTTAGATTCAAACAGTACATGTGATGTTTTCAATATCACTAAAGATAACTTTATATATTGATTATTTACACAAACTATGTGTGGGGACGCTCGTGAATGGTTCTATCCATTGCTTCTTATGACCATTACCAGTTTGAATGTGTTGGAAAATTCATTTGTTGAAAATTTCATCCTAAGAGTGTATACATATGCTTATTATGGTGATTTCAATGTTGTTTCCGACCCACCCTCTCCCATATGGACGCAAGACAATGAATATTTAATCCTCTCATATACTCCATATGAATATATTTTAGGTAGAGAGTTCGAAAATGAAATTGAGGAGCCTCCACCAAATGCATAAGAAGATTACAGCTAACTTGCTCATGTGTAAAATGTTGCATCAAATGATAAAAATCCACAAGAACAATGGTAGCAAGAAGAATTGGTGGAATAAATTGATCTTGAGGACAATGATGTGTGAGATTGTCATTGCATGAAGGAAGAATATTTTCAAGATATTGTTTATGAACCAAGAATTTTGAATGTGGTTGATGATAAGGAGAAATATAAAAGTATTTCTCATATTGGAAATTCCTCATCCAACAAAAGAAAGCAGTATTATTAAGTAACCAAGAATTGACTTCATTGAATCATTGATCTAGGTGGACATTGGTGGCCACCCACCTATTCCAATTGGCTCCTCTTGACAGTTTTTAGTTCAACATGTTCTTTTGTACTTCTTTGTAATTGTGGTTTCTACACTTTTGAGGTAGTATGAAGCCCTAAACATCTTCTAGGTGGAGACTGGTGACCACCCACCTAATCCAACTGGATTATTTTGGAAGTTTTCATCTCAACACATCTTTATGTACTTCCAGAGCCATTTTGGGGCCCTAAACAGTGTTTTTTTGGATTTCCATAGTCAAATTGTAGACAGAGTTAGATTTTGATGGAATAATGTGTAGTTCTCAAAAATACATTTCCAATGGGCTATCACGCACCTAAAATAGAGGTCGTATGCAAAAGTTATGACCTCGGGAAGTTGAGGTACCAACTTACCCAGCAGAGCCCACATAACTTTTGGCATTTCATCTCCTAGGGTTAGGTTTTTGGATGTCTATGGTTTTGGAATTCATGAGTAATGTTAAAAAGGCCTCTCGAGCCTCATTGTAATCATTATTCTCAGACGAATGTGCATAGAAGCCACATATCTTCTCAAAGATAACTACCACCATTTGAGCAAGTTGTTTTCAATTCTGCAGTTTTACAGTTTCATCCTATTTCATTTATTCAATAGAATTTATTGTTCATTGGATATTTGTTGTTGTTATCCATATCTCTATGTTATTGTATTCATTCTATTAGTCAGTTCATTTCACTCATAAATCCATATCAGTGGTATCATAGTGGTCTTCTCTTCATTTATTTTTCTTCGTGCATGTTCCCAACAAGATATGGGTACAAGAAGTTGGGACTCAAACTAGTCGAGCCTTTGCAAGATTGACCGCATCGAGACCAACAACAACCCATGGGGGATGAAAATAAATATGATGGAGTATGATATCCTTTTAAAATATTTCTCGATGAATCCCTTACGCGACAAATGAATGAAATGATGGACAAATTTGCATAGATCCTTCGGTGGCTACCCACAAGAGAAGCATCTTCATCAAGCGACCATGCAACCCTTTTCAAGGTACAGTTAAATTTTGATATTCCATTATTTTAAGGACTAATAGATGTAGATGTTGTATATAAATGGATGAATCTTCTCGAAGGGTATTTTTTGGTCCACAATTTTTTCGATCGGGAAAATATTACTTGTTCACTCCTCAAGATCAACCCCCATGTTAAGGATTGGTGGGATACTTACTCTGA